>JAJOOO010002727.1:0-45800 GCA_029582685.1 Solanum piurae
GACAAAGAGGGACGTAAAGAAGGGATCTTGTCTACTCAGTCACTCCATCTGTCGGGGCATCAGTCCCAGGAGTAGTGCTCTGGTCTTGGGAATCAGTGCTCGGAGTCACTTCAGAAGGAAAATATCCACTGGACCCACCCATAGATGTCTCTGTCAGTGATTTCTGGATTGCCGACTGCACAATCGTCTTCTCAAGATCCGGCAAGTCTCTATATATGCTCTCCTTCCTTATCTCTATCATCTCATCATCGGTGTCTACCTCCAACTCAACAACTACTACATCATCCATATGCACATCTCTGGTGGTAGCTGAAGGAATATCTGAAGTCTCAGGAGCATCCAAATCATCTGTAGCCTCCAGTAATGAGGTTAAGTCAGTAGACTTGAGGTAGTCTACGTCCTTCCTCAAATTTTCTACTTCAGCTTTCAAAGTCGTTACCTCGAAGGTCTCCCACTACCTACTCTCACAAGCCTCAACTCTCGTGGTGAGTGTCAATAGAGGTCTGGAGGGGGGTCAGTATAACAATGATGGCACTCTTGATCATCCAATGGATGGTTCTCTCAAGTCTAGTATCCCTCACGTCAGCTGAATGGGCCAGGTTCCCCATCTTCAGGAACATACCCTGAGTGATCTTGGTGGGCTGGCCAGAGATAGGGGTACCTGGGGCCTGTGCGGAAGAAGAAGGGGCAGATGTCCCTGAAGGCCCGAAGGCCGGTGTAGGAAAAGATGCCTCTGCAGGTATCGACTCAATATCCACCTCCAGGGTTGTGTCCACCGGAGCTTCCCTCCTCCTGTCATCCTCCTCTCAAGTGTACTCGGCCTCAATACGCCGGATTTCAGTGGAGGAGGAAGGGGTAACCACAAAATCTCTCGCATCATCTCGGGGTACTCGAGCACGCCGGCACAACTTCATAATTAGAATCGGGAATGGCAATGCGGTCTGACTCTGTTCGGCCCTCATGGCCATCTCTTGCTCAATGATAAGGCCTAGGTAAATGCGCCTTTTGGATATGATAGACCCCAGGCATGCCACCTTAGGATGTCGGAGGATAGACTCATTCTAGGATGGCATAATGGTGCTGCTGATAAAGCCAAACCAGAATCGGGCAGCAATACTTAGGTCTATCTTCTTAATGGGGGCTCCTACCTCGATCCACCTCGGGGTGGTATCGAAAATCATAGGTGCCATCCAACCCTTTAACTCATCTAGTGACTGAGCGATAGGCAATCCCCCATAGGGACTTGAATAATCCAGAGCTTTCCCCAAAACAATGTTTATGTACTCACTGCTACACCCCACTTCTTTACCCCGAACCCTGACCGACTTAACCGGTCTAACTCGCTGGATTTCTTCTTGCTCTTGGGAACCAGGTCACCATATGCTGCATAGAATTCCCCGACCCATGAAGGAATATAAGGGCCTCAGGGCTTGGTGAACTGCTCAAATCTATGGCAGTGAAGGTTGTCCCTCACATCAGAGTATTTTCCCTCAAGGCCCTCTGTATATAATAGCTTCTTCTCAAGAATAATTCATAGTCCGTCACCCTTTAACCTGTTGTGAAGCCTGGGAGGAGGGATGACTAGTGGCACAGGAGCCACATGAGGTGTTGGGGCTGGCACTGAACCTGCTGGGGTGGAAGCTGATGGGACTCTAGCTGAGTCAGGGTGAGATCTAGCATGGATCTCATCCCGCCGGGACCGTAAAGGCTGGTCTTCCTGAGGCTCACATAAACCAACCTATCATTAGTCACCCTGTCAGATATGGGCCTCTTTTCCCTTGCCTTTGTCTCCTACTGGGAGCTCATGCCTTCCTCTTTTTGGAGGATTTGATCCCCTTTCTTTGATTGTGATACCTCGTACTCTTTTTTGGGGTGGCATTTCAATGTTTGGCATTACCATATTTGAAAAATATCAGGAAAAAATAAAAAATTATTCAATCAAATGCACAGAGAAATAGTTGCAGACAGACTCACCGAACCGGTCGAGGAGTTGCCAAATCACTTTGGCGAGCTAGATCGGGCTCGCCGAAAGAACTCGCTCAAAATTCTCAGAAATATTTGGCATGTCAGAGATGGGAAGGACTTTCAGTGAATCGCGGACAACATTCAGCGAGCAAGGATTGGCCCACCAAAAGTTACAGTGCAAAAAGGGTTCAGGGGTGCAGACAAAGGGCAATCAAGAAGACTTTCGGTGAGTCGCCGAGTGCCTTCAGCGACCTCAAGCTTCTTGCCGAAAGTTACAGAGTCAGACTTCAAGTAATATGAATTTAAAGGAGAGATGGGGAACTTTGGCAAACTGCCAAGTGGTTCGGCGAGCTCGACCCAGCTCTCCAAGCGACCTAACGTGCCTACTTTCAACCCAACTTCTCGAATTCAACACCGCAACCCCCGAAAACAAAATCAAAGCATGCACCCACTTAATTAAAGCAAGACCCACTACACCTATTACTCCGGGATACTCATACTTCTCTTGGTTTTGCCAAATTTGGCCATTTGACAATTTTGCCCTTAAGAATGACGTCACTCGCTTTATCATTGGGCAAATTACGTCATTTGGTACAACTACGGGTTATTTAGACTTCACCCGACTAGATCCAACAACATGCAAGCACAACCTCACAAGATTTAATCAATTTTAAGGAACAAAAATTATGGAAATTCAACAATATAAACAGCACGAGCAAGGTTTTCAAATTAACACAAGCACATACAAAAACAATTTAGATTAGAGAGGCCCAACACACATCACTAAGATAAGATCATTGCAAATGAGTATAAATTTGATAAAAATAAACTTGGGGTTCGGAAAACCAACCTTATTTGTTGATTAAACAAGATTGAAATGCTACGCGGCAATGTAATCCACTCTGAACATACAATCAACGACTAAAACACTCTAAAATTGCAAGAAATATAGAAACTAATGTGTGGGTGTGAGTTTGGGAAGATTAAAAGTGAGGGAAAGTGAAAGAGTTTGAAAGTTTAAACCTTTGACCTTTTAAAAACCGTCCAGTTCTCACCCATTAGGCGACATTAGTCGTGCTCACCAACCCACTCGACGATTTTCTGAGTGAGCACTGACCTCACCTAGTTTTATAGGACCTTCAGTTAATGTGGAGGTCCAAACGGCGGACTAGATCGCGATCACCGACCTGGTCGACGATTCGCCAAGTTGCTCCTCGGCTCGCCGAGTTTTACATACTCCAATTTAAAATTGTCTTGAGTCTAACGATGGTCTAGGTCAGGCTCGCTGACCTCTTCGGTGATGCACCGACTAGACCTTTAGCTCGCCAACCTGAACTTTTAAAACACTTTCCACACTTTGACCTGCACATTCAACACACCATTATTCCTAACTTAAAAAGAAAGAAAATAAAACTTGGGTTGCCTCCCAAGCAGCGCCTTAGTTAACGTCGTGGCACGATACAAGTCCACACTCAAACCTCATTCTTGGGGTTAGCCATAGTATCACTAGGCAAACCCCCTTGCTGTCTCGGGTTCAAATGAGACGATATATGACCCATTTGGGTCTCCAACTGCTTGATTGATATTGAATGGGAGGTAATGGTCTGGCTAAGGGTCGACATATCTTCTTTCATTTCTTTTAAAATCTTGTCCGACCCAGCATATCCTCAGACCGGCCACCTTTCGAATCCTTTCGGTTTTAGCGCTCGTGGGGAGTCACATATCTATCCTTCTCCCCATCCTTCTAATTGGGATTTCGGTGCCTCCATTCTCGATCATGATCCTTCCAACCTTCATCCCTATTCCAAACTTGGTTACCACCCTGCCTCGGGTAGTTTTAACGATAACCACCACCTTGGTTGGCTAAGAAATTTACCTATTCATGATACTAGGCCTCAAAATTAGACTCATCTGGATTAGCTCACCCGACACCCACGGCATTGACATTTCAAGCACCAGCTCCCATGATATTTTTAGAAAAAATATCCAATTGTGTCATGATCTTGGCCATGTTCTGGTCCCTCTCTTGTTCTTTCTCCATTTGTTCCTTGGTCAATTTGAACGTGAGAGGGGAGACCCGGTCTTCACGGGTATACCACGCCCTGTTTATGGTAGTCATGCCATCCAAGAGCTGAGCCGCTATCACATAAGGTTGCTGCATCAAACCTCCAGGAGAAATTTGGTCAGCAAAAACCCTTATTTACCAAGTCAAGATTCCAGTAGAAATACTGCAGCAACACGTTATCAGGCAAGCCATGAGTTGGGAATTGAAGCACCAACTTTTTGAATCGCAGCCAAGTTTCATGAATTGGCTCGCCTTCTAGACGCTTGAAGCTCTGAATGCTATCCCGAAGAGTCCATCTTCGAGGGAGGTAAAAAGTGCACTTGAAATGCGGTGACCAACCCTCCCACAAAGTGATTGATTCACGTGGTAATTAGCCAGCCACTTACATGCCTCCCCCATCAAGGAGAACGGGAACAACCTCAATCAGACCGACTCTTAGGAGATGTTCTTGAAGGAGAATGGCCCGCATACATCCACGAAGTTTCTAATATGCTCATGGGGATCCTCATGAGCTAAACCACTGAACATCCCCTACAATTGCAAGAGTTGCAACATAGTACTTGTGATGTGGAACACCGCATTCCCTTCGGCCGGAGGCAAGTGAATGGCACTAATACCACCCATAAGATGGGGGTCATTAACATTAGGCTCGTTGACATCGTTGAGGTTTCCGATGTCATCTTGATAGCCTACTTGGCTGCTATTGCTTCCGTTCACACTCATACTTCCTGTTTCAACACACAAACGAGTAAAACAAAACTAAAATTAAGTAAGTACAACTAGGACTAACAAGAACAAAATTCAATTTAACCAAAAATTCTCAAGTAACACCACTCCTCGGCAGCGGCACCGTTTTGATAGAACATAACGTTATCAAAAACACTTCATCCAATACTAAGCGTCAACGATCGTTAAATAGTAATATAACCCAACTAAGTGAGTTGGGGTCGAGTCCCAAGGGAGTGGTACATATTTGAGAATCAATAGAAAAACATGAATTTACTCAAGTCAATCATAGGTAAAAACATATGCGAATAAAAGCATGGTTCATGTTTGGGGTGACACAAGTGTCAAATAACAGGGGGATTTTTATTTCAACTATCAACTACAACGGCAATTAACACGAAAATAACAACTATAGAGACGGGTTCTTGGGATATGATTGGATTATGGGCTAAGGTAGAGAAATGGGTGATTGCAATTAATAGTGAATAACTGTAAATCAGTGAATAAGCTAGACTTTAGTGGGGATAAACTTTCTCTCGAACAATTTACCCCAAATCAAATTGGATTCTCTCGAACACCAGTAAGCAACAATTAAGAACAACCTACACTTTAGTCCATTCACTCTCTTGAGGTGAATGTGTGGAAAAGGGTTTAGAATTTACTCTCTCGAGTTGAACCCATGACAACTCAATACCCACAGACCATCAAATTAATAATCTTGATTTTAAAACCTCTCTCTCAAGCAAGCCAAAAACACGAAGGTAGAGTTGCATTTGCAACTACAACCCTTTAGATTAAGCCACAATTACTGAATGAAATCACTTTTAAACAACATTTACACTATCAATTAACTATACCTAGCAGCTAAATCAACCCATAATAACACCCCAAGAATTGGGTTTTAGCTAGACATCATAAAAAGGTAAAAAGCTTTACCAAATTGTGTTTCCATCAACTGGGCAAGATTAATATCGTCTTTACAAAGGTCTAAGATAAAGAATCTTCAACATCCACTTCCAATTTCTCAGAAATGGAAATCTTCAAATCTTCAAAGCTAAGGAAAAATGTCTCTAAACTCAGTTCTAAGCTCTAAAACTTGAAAACTGAATAAAACCAATGATAGATTCTAAACTGGATACTAAACTAGGAATTTTAAAATGTATTTATAGTTGCCAAAAATGTGATGTGAAGAACCATTCGGCGCAATAAGTCAGGATCACCGATTTACTCGACGATCCGCCCTTTGGTCAGTTCCATCGCCTTTTTGCTTTGGCCTTCAGCAACTTCAAGTTATGTAACTTTGGGTGATATAAAACTACATCGAGGAACCGTTCGGCAACTCGCCAACTGCTCTTTTCTATCACCAACTTGATTTTCTCCTTTAGGGAATGGCACACTGGAACATTAGGTGAAACAATGGCCATTTGGCGACTCACCCAATGGATTAGGCGATCCTCAGGCCTTTTTTTCTTCGTTCTTTCAGTTGCCTTGTTCCTTTTTGCTCATTAGTCTCCATGCTTTGTTCCTCTATCCAAATACTTGAAAATTAAGGATAAACATCAAGTATTGGCACAAAATACGCATTTGAGGACACTAAATCTATTAAAATAAAGCCCTAAATGATTTCAAATCGTGGACTCATCAACCAACAACACTCAGAAACTACTCATTCATGCTAAGATCAATTTTGGGAGTTCTACTCGCCCGAATTCAATTTCGTAAAGTCGTACGGGTTCCTTAATGTCTTAGCTATCTACTCATGTGATCAAATTCATAATTAGATCATCCATATGCTACAATATTTCCCTATACCTCACAGACTCCAATTTCGTCCAAATCTGGACTAGGTTGGGAAATCTTAAGTTACTATGAAAAAGTTTTCCGGCCCA
Organism: Solanum piurae; assembly: GCA_029582685.1. NCBI lineage: Eukaryota > Viridiplantae > Streptophyta > Magnoliopsida > Solanales > Solanaceae > Solanum > Solanum piurae. Next base: position 6,646 of record JAJOOO010002727.1, read on the forward strand.
AAATTTTCCCCATTGGCTTTTCTATAACGATGGAACCCATTCGTTACATCCATCCTCCTAAAAAATAGTCGGCAACACATTTGACAGAACCTGGACAATGGACCAAATAACTCGAACAAAATCTTTAACTCTTCAACAAAAATACATTTCCAATAATTAATTACTAATTGAGTTTCAAATGGGTGTATGTCACTTTGTTTTGGTGAAGCTTTAGAGATTTATGGATGGAGGTGTTGGGGTTGTTACGACGATGGATACATGAATTTTGACACCATGAGAATAAGAAAATAACTCCACTATGAGAATTTAAAAGGAATGATGGTATTTATGAAGACACTTTTTCAACCACGGTTCCATAAACGAGGAAGTGGGGAGTTATAATATACTCTATCCGTTCACTTTTACTTGCCACTTATTCTTAAAATAGATTTTCATTTTTAATTGTCACTTTTGACATATCAAGAAAAGACAAGTATTTTTTTCCATGTTTTACCCTTAGCATTAAATATTTTTTTCCAAATCATCTTCCAAGAGTTAATACTAAACATCAATTAATATGGGTAATGTGGTAAAATACATATATTAATAATTATTTTCTTAATGGGCGTGTCAAGTCAAACGGTGACAACTAAAAATGAATGAGGGGAGTCTTTTGATATATATTAAAAAATATATTTAATTATTATTAATCTTAAATTTTTAAAGGAGTAGCTAATTATACACGTTGGAAAGAAACTGCAATATATTTAGTTATTGTTGAACTTAAATTTGAAAAGCAGTAGCATATAATACACGTTGGTAGAGCCGTCAATATGGGCTAGGCACATTGGGTCGGCCTGGCCTAACCCGTGATTTGATAGGGCTGGGCTACGATTTTTGGAGCCCATTTAAGAAAAGGCTTTTTAGCCCGGCCTGAATAAGCTTGTCGATTTGTGGGGCTTGAAAACTATGGATAGGGACGGCCCGTGGGCCAAATAAAAATTAATTAAAAATTAAAAATAAAATAGAGTATTAAAAATAACACAACTCTAAAGTGAAATATGTTTAAAGTTTGAATACAAATTATGTTTATAAAAAAAAACTTAAAATTATAGAAGAAAAAAATTAAAACAAAAAAAAATAAAAAATAGAAATGAAAAAAAAAGTAATCAACTCTTAATTACACCATGTAATTACCAGCAATTCGCAGCCTCTGGCTGTGAATTGGAGATTGCAATTACCCCCTGTCAATTACAATAATTATCCGCTGACCAAGTAATTACCTGTCCAACCAAACAGGACAAACAATGTAATTATACCCAATTACACTAAATCCAATAACATGGTGTCCTTCCAAACAGGCCCTAAGGGTAATATAGTTGTAAAATAAACATTTTATTAGTATTTTTGTTTTATTTCATATAACACCATTTAATTGATATAAAGTTTAAGAATAAAGAAAATCTCATTTATTAGGCTTACTTAAATTGATTTACCAACATGAAATGTAATACGATTTTTCATACAGTGAATTTAGTGTTAGCCAATATATATATATATATATATATATATATATGCAATGGTTAACCTCCTCATATGTATCTTGTTCTTCTGATTTTTTTTAATTAATGATAAATTCCCGATCAACATGTTTAATTTCTTAACTAATTTATCATAAAAATACCAATTGTCTTGATCCTAAGCTGCCACTTGGCATAATACTAGGCTAGACATTCTTCCTTTTAATTATATATTGAATATAGAATATAGATATATAGATGTTATTCTTTTTAAAGTTTTGAAGGCTAGACAAATAATAATTTTTTTTACTATTAATCTTTGAAACACCAAACTTTTTTAAAAAACGTGACATATTTTGTACTATTTCTCATATTGGAATACACTAACCACTCTGAAGCTTCACACTATTTTTAACACCATAATCATTCAAGTTTTATTACATTAGATTACTTTTAAATATATTTACTTTTGTCTTCAAACATTTAAGAAAGTCAATCATACAAAGTGAATACAAGAAGTAACATAACGTCGTATCATTTTTTTGCCTCGCCTAATGTTATTATCCCAGAAAATGAAGTTGAATTAGGCTAAGGATCTAAAGATTTATGACCTAGTTGATGAACGATCCAACTTTAGTTTGATCTCTAGATCTTTATTATTTATTTATGGGAAAATGCATAAGTACCCCCAGCCTATGCCCAAAATCCCTGAGACACACCTAACATTTACTAAGGTCCTATTACCCCACCCCCCCCAAACTTATTTTATATATAATTTTCTACCCCATAAGAGTTTCGGTCAGTGATGTCTGGATCACCAATTGCATGATTGTCTCCTCAATATCCGACAAATCTCCATATATGTTCTCCTCTCGTATCCCTATCTGTACCTCATCGATCTCAGCATCTGACTCATCAACTACTGCCTCATCCCTACGTACATCTTTGGTTGTAATCGTAGGAATCACTGAAGTCTCAGGAACGTCTCTATCATCTGCTACCTCCAGTAATGAACTAAAGTCAGTAGACTTTAGATAGTTTACGTCCTTCCTCAAGTCAGCTACCTCGGCTTTCAAAGCCGTAACATTGGAGGTCTCCCCCTGCCTATTCTCGCAAGCTGTGACTTTATTAGCCATATCATCAACAGATGCCCAGAGGGGGGGTCAGTGCAGCCATAATAGCAGCCTCAATCATCAAGGGGACATATTTCTCTAACCGAGTCACCCTAACGTCAGTTGAATGGGCCAGATGCCCCATCTTCAGGATCATCGCCTGAGTAATCTTGGTCTGCTGGGAGGAAATAGATGTTCCTGGAGCCTGTGAAGTCGAGGAAAGAGGGGCAGAAGTACCTGATGACCCGGAGGTCGGAGTAGGCAAAGATGCCTCTGTAGGTATTGAATCAACGTCTACCTCCGGGGATGTATCCACCGGAGCTTCCCTCTGGATGTCAGTGGAGGAGGATGGGGTAATATCAAAATCTCTAGCATCATACCTGGGCCAGCATGCCGGCACAGCTCTGTGATCAGTACTAGGAAGGGCAAAGAGGTATGCCTCTGCTTGACTCTCATGGTCATCTCCTGCTCTATGATAAGGCACAAGTTGAGCCGCCTCTTCGATAAGATAAACCCCAAGAAGGTTGCCTTTGCATGTCGGAGGATAGATTCATTCTGTGAAGGCATAAGTGAGCTACTGATGAATCCAAACCAATAATGGGCAGCTATATTCAGATCCTTCTTTTCAATCTCGACTCCCGCCTCAATCCACCTAGGAGTGGTATTAGAAATAAGGGGGGCAAGCCAACCCTTTAGATCCTCCAGAGGTGTGTCGTAGGCAAACCTTCATATGAGACTGCAGTCCTTGGAAGCCTATAAGACACAACACTAATGTGCTCCTCACTGCAGATTACTTTTTCACCTCGAACAATGACCGACCTAACTGGTGTGACCTCGCTGGCCTTCTTTTTAATCTCCGGCACCAGTTTACCATATGTTGTGTAGAACTCACGGAAAAATTCTCAAGTAGCACCACTCCTCGGCTGCGGCGCCATTTTGACTTGATGTATCCGGGCGCTCCATCCAATACTAAGCGTCCACGATCGTTCAATAGTAATATAACCCAACTAGTGAGTTGGGGTCAAGTCCCAAAAGAGTGGTTTGAAGTTGAGAATCAATAGTAAAGCAAAAAGGTGTTCAAGTTAATCATAACTATAGACATTTACGAAGAAAAACGTGATAAATTAAGGGGTGACACAAGTGTCAACCACCAAAGGGGTTTTCATAAGAAATTATCAATTAAAATGACAACTAAAACGAAAATGCAAATATGGAGATGGGATTATTGGGATGTGATAGGAATATGGGCTAAAATACACAACCGGGTAAATTTTATTGATAGTAACTCGCTGCAAAATGGTAACTAGGCTAGACTTTAGTGGGGTTAAATTTTCTCTCGAATAATTTACCCCGAATCATATCGGTTTCTCTCAAACATCGATAAGCGGCAATGAAGCACATCCTTTGCCTTAGTCAATTCACTCTCTCAGGCTGAATGTGTGGGAGAGGGTTTAGGATTCACTCTCTCGAGTTGAACCCACGACAACCCAATAATCACCGACTATCGATTCAGTAGTTTTGGTTTTAAAACTTCTCTCTCGAGCAAGTAAAAAACACATAGATAAAGTTGTATTTGCTACTACAACCCCATTTAATTCAAACACAACTACTGAACGAAATCACCTCTAAACAGAGAATAAACAATCAATAAGCAATACCCAGCAGTATATTAAACCCATATTCACAAAATCACACCCCAAGAATTGGGGTTTTAGCTAGACATAGTAAAGAGATAGAAATCGATACCAAAAAGTATTTCCATAAAATGGGTACGATAAATATTGTCTTTACACATGTCAAGGATGAAGAGTCTTCAATACCCACTTCCAATTGCTTCGAAAATAAAAATCTACAACTCTTCAAAGCTAAAGAAAATTTGTCTCCAAAAAACTGAGTTCTAAAAACTAAAACTGAATAATGAAGTTGATATTCTAAAATTGCATACTAAACTAAAAATTCAAACAAGTATTTATAGTTGTCAAAAAGTGTGTTGCGAAGGACCAGTCGGTGCAATAAGTTGAGATCACCGATCCACTCAGCGATTTGCCCTTTGGTCATTTGTATCATCGTTTTTCTTTTGCCTTCAGCATATTTAAGGTCCTGTAACTTTGAGTGATAAGACACGGCATCACAGAACTGTTCGGCGATTCACCAACTGCTCCTTTCTATCGCCGACTTGATTTTCTCCTTCAGGGCTTGGCACACTAGAACATTAGGCGAGACCAAGGCCATTCGGTTACTCACCTAATGGTTTAGGAGATCCTCATTCCGTCTTAGAAAAAATATTCATTTGAGGACACTAAATTCATCAAATAAAGTCCTAAGAGAGTCCAAATCAGTGACTCATCAACAATCCAGCAACAAATAGACTCATCATACTCTTCATATCCGCAACCATCTCCGGGGTATAACAAGGAAGTTGGGTGAACTTCATATTGTACTCATGAAAACTCATTGACTCCTGCTTAAGGGTAAGGAATTCTTGTACCTTGGCTTCTATCAGTTTCTGGGGAAAGTAACTCCCCAAGAAATCCTCCTCAAATATAGCCTAACTCACATTCGGTGCACCCTCCGCTCTACCATTCTTCCATTGATCGAACCAAATTCTAGCGACACCCTTTAGTTGGTATGTAACTAATTCCACTATCTCAGCATCAATGACATTCATAATCTCAAAAACCTTTTGAAGCTTCTCAACGAAGTTCTCCGGATCCTCAGTGATGCTTGAACTAGTGAATCTTGGAGGATTCATTCTTAGAAACTCTCAGATCCTAGACATATCAGCTGCATCCCGTTGAACCCCTATTTGTCCCACTTGGTTGGTCATAGCTTGACTCAGTATTCAGATAGCTTTCCGAAATTCAGCATTGGTGACCTCTCCTTGGGGTTGCACTTCAGGTGCATCAGGTACCCCTTGTCCCTCTACATTCTTCTTAGCAGGACGACCTCAGACAACTCTTCCTGGAGGCATGATCAACTGAAAGATACACACAACCATGAGTTAGAAAGAGACTTTATAGAGATGAAATATATCGTACTAAATGAGTATTAAAGAAGTGAAGGAAATTCCTTAATATTACAGCCTCCTAATTATAGATATGGCGCGCTTCACACCGATAACTAGGATTCTACAGACACGGCTTCATAGACTCCCTAGGACAATTGAACTCTGGGCTCTAATACCAAGGTTGTCATGGTACCAAGGTTGGTACTCCCCGAGTCTACACCCTGAGTGGGACTGGCACTCGAGAACTATTTTTGGCCCCAAGCGAACCCTTGGCCTGGCTAGACTGTCAGCGAAAGACTTACTCAATAGAATAGATAAACTATGAATGTTTAGAAAATAATATTCAACTTAGCCAAAATGGCAGCTCAAGTCATTAAATCAAACAACTGAAACATCAAGACTAAAGAACTCATATCTAATTGTCTATGAAGCCTCTAATACTAAGAGGGATGTCGGTACAAGACCCCAATCATCCTAACAACTGAAAGTACCAAAAAAACCAATAAAATAAAACATAACCAAATGGATCCTCTGGAAAGAAAGGAGGCTCACCAACTGACTCTGAGTGCTCATCTGGATCAACGAGGCGATGGATGTTGATCCTGGTTACCTGTATCTGCATCATAAAATGATGCAGGACAAATGACATCAGTACATTAAATGTACAAGCATGTGAGGGGAAAACTAAACACGGCATAAGCTTGAAATGAATACTAAAAGAAGCACTTACCTCAACTTTACTTAACTCATGTATACTCAACTCAATGCACAAATACACAACAGTAAAGATGCAGTTTATATAAGGCATTTAAAATAATAGGTAGCAACTCAAGCTGTTAAAGAAATACAATAAAAACTCAATTTATATATAAATTAATATACTTCTGTGGGAGTTTCTCTAACCAACAACCATCACTATGAGCTAAAGTGATGATACAATGTTTCGCCCACGCTGCCAGAACTGTCATATAACTTGCTGGGATATAGAACGCCTCAACTAAGTGGATCCACTATTCTATGCTAAAAAGAACTAAGTAATCATCTAAAAAGTATGACCCTTTTTACCCATGATGGCTACATGGTTTATGGAGACTTGAGTTATTGTGAACTCGTCTCTATATCGGTGCTCAATACTATTCCTAAAATACTCAGCTCATATGTTTAAAAACAAATCTCTTTCTATGGTTTGAGATAATTACTTAAAACTAGCTCAAAGGCTCTCTTGGAAATATGTGTTTCCTCTCTTGTTTAAGTGTGAAAACATTTACTCTTTTGGGAATACATAGTCTAGATATACTCTTTTGAAGAAAAGAACTTTGATCTTTACTCTTTACTCAACGCAAAACTCAAGTCTTAAAATAAAGTTAAAACGTTTGCAAAAGATTTTTGAAATGACTCTAAGAACTTTCTAGACTTGGCTCTAAAATTTCTTTGAATTTGAATTTATGGATTCAAGGATTGTGATTTGTGATAGGAAGGATCTCATTATGTTTAGTAGTGTTTTTAGATAGTTAAACACGAGAAACGATCGAGAAATCACTGTCTGAAAGCAAGTCCACAACGTGGAGATGCATTTATATTTTTGGGTACGAAATAAATATTGAGGTAGAAGGGTACATGACCGCTCCGCGACACGGAGAAGAATTCCACAATCCCGAGGAATAGGTCCTCGACGCGGACCTGGTACCCAGATTCGCCCAACTTTTTCCTTCTTAGTTTTCTAACCCCAATTCACCTAAATTCGACTCCTTTTTCTCAAATTCTCTTTAGATTCAGATACCTAGTATATGTACACAAGAACTTAACTCAAAAAAACTCTATACATCGACGTAATAATCTCAAAAACCCTTCAATCTCAGCCCAATTCAAGAAGGAAACCAAATTCAAGAACACATATCAACATCAAACTTTCAACCTTTTTAGAACGAATTTCGCTAAACTAAACATGATTGGCGCGTTGGTGAATGAACCCAACGCTATAAAAGTCTCACATACATCGTAGGATTGAATCCTTGGCGAAATCCCCAACCAAAATTGCAAGAACTTGATGAATCTTGAACTTTTCTTCTCCTTTATCCTCTTGAGTTCATTCTCCAAAAACCATAGCGTGTTTTTGTAAATGCGTAAACTGAAATAACTCATTTTAGACCCCAAATAATTTACTCAAAATGGATTTAATTAATTGGGTAATGAAAAGACCAAAATACCCCTCTAAAATCCAGTTTTGACTTTCCTTATCTAGACATCCCGACTTCAAATGGGTATATCTCCTTCATACAAACTCGAAATTGAGCAAACTCAGTGGTGTTGGAAATATAATTCAAAGATCTTTCCTACGGTATCTTATAGCACACCTAATTCATCGTGATCTAGGAGTTATGGTCGTTCAAAGTTAACTCAAAACTCATACTCAACTTAACTTTCCAAATTTGATTATTTCCAAACAGAGGTTTTTTTCAAATTCTAGTTCTTTCTAGTTCTTTCAAATTGTGAGGCGTTACACACTCTCTCTCTCTCTCTCACTCTCTCTCAAATTGTTATTGAGTATTAAATTATTATTCGCTATAAATTTGAATTGATTTATTAATAATAATTATCACAATTAATTTTATCATATTTAAATTATAATATTTTATTTTTCAGTGACATACATGTTGATAGAATGCTATAGAAAATCATTTAAGACCGACTATGAAATAATTTTATTTGAAATATATGTTAACTATTTGTTACTACACTACCGCATTAATCGGTCAATGTGGAAAATAATGTTAATATTTGCCACCATGGGTTGGTCATGTCACTTATTAAAGCAAGTACTACCACCATGATTCAACATTAATAATTTTGTTTAACTTGATCATGTTCAAAGTGATGTTCAACTACAGTGTTTTTTTAAAATATGATGTCACAATTAAAATCTTGTCATTTAGCCTAAGAGTCATATTAAAACAAAATGCATATCAATATGTTGAAATAATAAGTTAATGTTGTCCGACTGGAAGAATGTTGAAAGTTATTTTGTATGGGGTTTAACATTAACTCAAACATTGAATTCAACTCAATAAAATGGGCTAAATAAATATATTTTGTGAATATTATTTTTCTCAGCTAATTTGCAGGATTCCTTGTTGGTCCTGAATCTTTTTATACTGATATGGGCTTCACGATACTGAAGGCTATGTGTGAACATATGCATATAATTCTGTGATAGAAACCCACTAGATCAAGGGTTTTAAACCAAAAAATATGTGGTTTGGTCACATCTCCAATCCTCATCTTGGTAAGAACCCATTGAAATTGCCTCCTAACATAGAAGGAAAGGAAGCTTTAGTCTGTTCATTCTTGCAAGAGATAGGAGCTATGGAGAAATCAAGTATTCTTCTAATTAGTTCTTGGTATTCTAAGTATGTAATGTTCATGAGATTACTTACATTTTTTATATAAAAATTTCTATATATATGTCTGCTGCTTAAAATTAAGTTTTGGTCCAGAAGTGATGTTCAAAATTGTAATTTAGGGTTTGAGTTTTATAATTAGCTTCGGCTATAGATCTTTGGAAATTGAGGGTTTAGGTCATAATCCTTGTTTAGTATAATTGGAGCATAAGTGTGACTGAAGTATAGTAAATAAATACAACAACATTAATAAGTTTCTTGACCATAACCTGTGCATACCTTTGGGGAAGTGTTAAAGTTTCCCTTCACGAGTTTCAATAAAGTTTATCGCAAATTACCAAACCAATAAATTCATAACATGTGCTTTATGTAAAGATTGAATCTTTTATCAGTCTAGTTACTTCCTAAAAAAATGAGAGAAACATTTTCGTTATTTTCTATTCATTATATCTTCATTGTTGATCCCACATCCAATTTCCACAAATTTTAAATTTGTTACCAATTTAAGCCATTGCTAGATAAAATTGGAAAATTTAGAGATGCAAAAAGTTTCCTACCCTAAAAAGAAATAGATAAGACTAACACATGAAGAAATATTTAAAGTTTCATTGTCTTTCCACTAACAGCTCAATATTTTACAATTAATATTCAAAGACTTGATGAATGGGAAAGGGTTCTTGAATTCTGATCAAACACATTTTACTCACCCAATTACAAGTGAATATGTTAGAGAGTTCAATATAAATCAAGAATTTTTTTAAGTTTTTGGTTAAGGGATGATAAATATGGATGATTTGCATTCTAGGTGACCTGATGAGATTAGATGCAATTGCAGGGTGGCTAATACTTGTTTGAGACTTCAAACTGAAAAGACTAAAAGTTTCTTTGTTGTTTTATTATAAGGGTAGTATTAAGTGAGAATTCATATAATTTTTCTTGTGTTACTTTTTTGCAATAAAACAAAAAAAAAGACTTTTACTCTTTTCTTTTTGAGTCTCACACAAGACTTTAACACGCTATTGGTGGCTATTAGCCATCTTGCAATCGCGTCTAATCTCACCAGGTTGTCCAAACTGCAAATCACCCATCTTTATTATCCCTTCAGCAAAAGTCTTAAAAAAATCTTGATTCGTACTGAACTTCTAACATATTCACTTGTAAAAGAGTATGTGAAAAGTTTTTTATCAGAATTCAAGAACCCTTTCCCATTCACCAGGTCTTTGAAATATTGAATTCACTAAACAATGTGTGTTTGAGTTCACTTTTCCTTAAGGTAAGAGATTGACATTTATTTTACTTGGATACCTTATTAGGGATCGAGGTTATGTTATTCTAATTATTGTATTTTCTCCAAAGCTATTGAGGTGGAGACACATTTCCTAAGGGATTTCCTTTTTCTCTAGACTCCATGTGGCTTCTGTTTTTCATCTCTCTATGGCACCAGATAGTGGCAAGGTCTTGGTATAATCTACCCTCCTCAGACACCACGTGTGGGATTCCACTTGATATGTTGTTCTTGTTTTTGAATGTGCCTATTTTAATTTTCCCTTTTCTAAGATTTTTCTTCTATTTTATCAAATTCTGGTTCTAAGTCTCATAAGCCAATAGCATTGGTAAATTGGGGAAGGGATTATAAGGTGGGGAGTCGAACTTCACCATCAAAGTGAAAGTTCAAGTAACCAACAAACTAAGCTACTAAGGTTCCCTTGATGCAATTTATAAAAGTTTTCGCTTTAGGCATTGGATATTAATAGGCAATATATATAGCTATAATTAATCAAAACTTTCAATTATAATTTATATCTAGCTATAAACAACCTATACGAATAGCCTCTAAGTCATGTCCAACATAGGGACAGTACTAACTTAATATGAATCCCCACAAGGGAGAATTATATCCACTCGAGTAGCCAACAATCAACAATACTGGCTACAAATATAACAAGGATAACAACCTAATTACATTACTCCTAAGCTTTAAGGAAATATGTCGTAAGAAGGGAATAGCCTCAACATACCTTTTTTGGTGAATTCATATGGCCTAACGACTTTTACTCATAACCCCTTCGATACTACAACAAGGCAAGACCATAATCAACACAAGAATAGAAGATACCACGATAATTCGATAAAAATATGTATTTCTGTCACAAATTTCTATTTGCGGCTTGTCAAAGCAAGATTCGATGAAAGAAGGGTCTTACCTTGATCTTAAGTTTGTAATACACCTCAAAACTTTATAATATGTCCAAACCCTTGTTGTCCCAACACCAAAGTATGATATGCTGCATAATCGATAAAATAAATTATACTATGATGACGAGCTCAACGCGTAGAACAACTTATGTAAAGGACTTAAGTTAAGAGAATTTATAATTTAGTTGATCCTAGAAGTGGGTTTTCTATGTTTCTATTTCTTCCCTAAAAAATTGAAAAAAAGCCGAAGAAGAAGGTATATAAAAAGTTCCACCGACCTAGGGGACCCACCTCACGTGCTTGCTTGCACAGTCTCACAAAAATGCAACTATCTCTCCATTCTGAAGTCCTATGAATGAACGGTTTGATGTGTTGGAACTAGACTCGTAGACCTTCGATTTGATGGGTCATGGGCCCCATAAATCTTTATAGGTTGGGAGAAATCCTCTGAGACATTTGACCAAAAATTCAGAGAAATATTTAAAAAGGAACTTCCGATAACTTTTGCCAACTGTTATTTTGCGACTTACCTAACTTTGAAACTTGAGCTACAACCCTTGAACACTTAAAATATGACATAACACATCATACTTAATCTATTACTCACCCTCTTTGTCTTTCCATGGAGGTACGAGTTAATTTAGAAATTTTTAAAAGTCGGGGTGTTACATCCTTCCCCCCTTAGAAACATTCATCCTCGAATGAAAAATATGAGTCACGCGGTTGAGTCCTTAGGAGTTGCTAAATTTTTTGCAGAGTATCCTTTGTAAATGTGACTATGCAGGAACATGAAACGTAGAAATTCTAAACTAGACGTCTCACAGGATGACATAAATAGCTAAGCACTATAACTCTGCAATAAAAGTGCGAGTAAAAATAAAATGACAACAACCATAATAATAAGCAACAATTTTTAAAAAAAAATAGGTATCCAACCTAACTGCTCTGATATAAACTGATATGCCATCACACAGAGGTATGAAACAAGTGAGGATATTTGGACCTCATGCCATCCTCAACTTCCCAAGTCACTTCTTCTCTATTCTTACTTCTCCACAATACTTTAATCGAAGCCACCTCTTTGGTCCTGAATTAATAGACTTGTCAATCTAATATGGAAACTACAGTTTCCTCGTAGGATAACTCCTCTGTGATCTGAACATCCTCAACTGGGACAACTAGAGAAGGGTCTCCATACGGACTTCCATAGCATCGATATATGGAGAACTGGATGAACAAATTCTAGCCCCGAAAGCAATTCTAACTCATAAGTCACTCGTCCTACCCTCCGAAGGATCCGGTATGGCCCAATGAACCTTGGACTAAGCTTGCCTTTCTTGCCAAATCTCATAACACCCTTCATAGTCGAGACTTTTAAAAATACCCAGTCATCGACATAAAACTCTAAGTCTCTTCATCAAACATCTAAGTATAACTTATGTCGGCTTTGAGTTGTTAGCAACCTCTCTTGAATGAGATTAACCTGCTCCACTGCCTGCTGTACAAAGTAGGGTCCAATCAACCCTGACTCACCTACCTCGAACAATCTAGTGGGGGATCTACATTTTAGCCCATAAAAAGCCTCATAAGGTGTCATCTCGATGCTGTAATGATAACTATTATTGTATGCCAACTCTATAAGTTGCAAGTGGTCATCCCAACTTCCCTTGAACTGTAGCACACACGCCCATAACATATCCTCGAGTGTCAAAATTGTGCACTCATCCTGGCCATCTATCTAAGGGTGAAGGACTTCCATAAGTTAGCGGTAAATTGTGCTCTCCTATCAGAGATAATAAATATTGGGACACCGTGTAGCCTAACAATCTCTCTAATATACAACCATGCATAGTCTTCAGCTGTAAAAGTAGCCTGGAATGGTAAGAAGTGGGCTGATTTTGTCAGTCTGTCAACAATTACCCAAATAGAGTCAAATTTACGACACGATCACGGTAATCCCGTAATAAAATTCATATTAATTGCTTCCCACTTCCACAAAGGAATGGCTATCTCCTGGACTAGACCAGCGGGATTTTGGTGCTCAATCTTCTCCTGTTGTCAGTTAGGACACTGTGCCACAAACTTAGCAACGTCCTTCTTCATCCCGTACCACCAATAGATCTCCTTAATATCATAGTACATCTTCATCGAACCAGGGTGAATAGAACAATGGGAATGATGTCCCTCTACCATAATCTGATGTCGAAGCCCCGCAACATTCGGAACACACAATCGACCGCTATACCTGAGTACTCCATCTCCTAATATATCAAATGCTAAAAACTGCTAATTTTGAGCCTTGGATCTGAGATGTTCTAAGCTAGGATCCTCTTGTTGCCGTGCTTTTACTTCCACAACTAGAGATGATACGGCTGTGTCCTGAATTATGACCCCACTATCATTTGCCTCTAACAATCTGACTCCCAAGCTAGCTAACTGATGAAGCTCTTGCGCTAGCCGACGCTTCTCAACACCTAAATAGGATAAACTACCCATAGATCTTCAACTGAGGGCATCGTCTACCACATTCACCTTTCCTGGATGATATAAAATATCCACATCGTAGTCTTTCAGCAACTCAAGCCATCGATGTTGTCACAGATTTAACTCCTTCTATCTAAAGATATATTGAAGGCTTTTAAGATCTTTGATGATGTCAACATGAACGCCATACAAATAGTGTCTCCAGATCTTTAACGCATGCACTACTGCAGCCAACTCTAAATCGTGGTTCAGATAGTTTTTCTCATGCTTCCTCAACTGCCTTGAAGCATATGCGATAACCTTACCATGTTGCAATAGAAAACATCCCAAACTAACACCAGAAGAATCACAGTACACCGCATAGCCCTCTGAAGCCTCTGGCAATGCTAGAACTGCTACTGATGTCAACATGTCCTTCAGCTCCTCGAAACTATTCTCGTAAGCCTCAGCCCACTAGAACTTAGTTGTTTTTTGAGTCAGCTTCGTTAATGGTGCTGAAAGTGAAGAAAACCCCTCTACAAACCTTTTGTAGTACCCAGCTAAACCTAAGAAACTACAAACCTCAATCGGAGTCATGGGTCTGTGCCAAGTCTTTGCGGTCTCAATCTTTTGTGTATGAACCGCCATGCCTGCATCTGATACAATATGGCCTAGGAAAGCCACAGAGCTCAACCAGAACTCACACTTAGAGAACTTTGCGTAAAGTTCCTGCTTTTGAATAATGTGAAGGACTGGTCGTAAATGATCTGCATGCTCAGCTTTTGAATGCAAATAGACAAAAATATCATCAATAAATACAATCACAAACGTATCTAGATACGTCCTGAATATATTATTCATCAGGTCCATAAACACTACTGGGGCATTCGTCAATCCATAAGACATAACCAAAAACTCAAAATGCCCATATCTAGTTCTAAAAGTTGTCTTTGGAATATCTTTCTGCCGAACTCATACCTGATGGGACCCTGATCTCAAATCAATCTTCGAGAAGTACTTAGCACCTTATAATTGATCAAACAAGTCATCAATCCTCGGAAGGAGATATTTATTCTTTATAGTAGCCTTGTTCAGTTGTCGATAATCGATACACATCCTCAGCGAGCCATCTTTTTTTCTCACAAATAATATTGGTGCACCCTATGGTGACGCACTGGCCTGATAATGCCTTTATCAAGCAAATCTTTCAGCTGACCCTTCAACCCCTTTAGCTTAATTGGAACAATTCTATAAGGAGGGATAGATATGGGTTGTTTACCTAGTAGCATATCGATAGCAAAATCAATTTCCTATTCTGGAGGGATACCAGAAAGTTCGTTTGGAAATACATTAGAAACTTATTAACTACCGTAATAGATTGAAGAGTCGGTGGTTCTAAATCTATATTATGAACGCGAACAAGATGGTAAATATAACCTTAAGTAATCATCCTCCTCGTCTTAATATACGAAATAAACCTACCTTTCAGTGTTGTTGTATCGCCTTTCCATTCCTGAACTGCTTCTCTTGGAAAGTGGAATCTAATAATATTTTTCCGGCAGTCAACATTAGCATAACAAGACGCTAACTAGTCCATACCCATAATGACGTCGAAATCGACCATCTCTAACTCTACCAAGTCTACAGAGGTCTGATGATCGATAATTTATATCGTCCAACCTCGATAGACTATCCTGGCCATAATAGACTCACCAACTGGCGTAGATATAATAAATGGTCAATCTAATGACTCTGCTACTTTACATAACTTCCCCGCAATAAATGGAGTAACTTAAGATAGGGTAGATCCAGGATCTGTCAAAGCATAAACATAATGGGAGCAAACAATAAATGTACCATTTATAACATCTGGTGATGACTCTGAGTTCTGTCAGACGGCTAGTGAATATGTACGGTTCTGAGCACTACCAGAACTAGATGTTCCCTCTCTGCCTCCGCCTCTACCTCTACCTGCTAAAGTCTGGGGTCCATGCCCTGTAGACTGTGTTGATGAAGAGCAACCTCCTACTGACCTCATCGACTGACCTATACCACCCTGACCTACGGTCGGGCAGTTCCTCCACCCATGCCCCTCCTATCCACAAGAATAACAACATGTGGAACCCTGCTTGCACCTCCCAAAATACATCCTACCGCAGGTAGTGCAATGCGGCGGGGATGTCCTAGCCTGGCCTGAATCCCTCTTTTGTTGAGAGCCTGATGCTTGTGAACCCTCACCTGGGCCTGACTGTCCCTGACGATCAAATATACTACCCTGGAATCGTTGTGGTGGAGGTCTATGTGGCCTAATAGAATATCGAGGTTTGGGACCACCCTGAAAATCTCCCTGTGAACTAGTGGGCCTAGCCCTTTTTTGTCTCTCTTGAGACCGTCTCACTCATATATTGTAGATGTTGGCGATCCTCTATGCCTTGTGAAAAGTCCTAAATTCGTGAGATATCCATATTATAATTTAGTGCAATGGTAGAACAAGCGTCGATATAGTTTGAGTCAAGCCCTCCCACAAATCTAGGCACTCTGTCATGCATCGTATCAACAAATATTGGTGCATATCTAGCCAATGAATCAAATCTCAGCCTGTACTCTCAGAAACTCATGTTGCCCTGTCGGAGGTTCAAAAATAGGTCCACCTGGTCATCCCTAATCTCTCGAGGCAAATAGTGATCTATGAAAGATTCTGTAAAGCTATCCCAAGTGGGTAGAGATGCATTTTTTCCCCTATATATCTCCCAACTTTCGTACCACAATACTGCAACATCGCGCAATCAAAATGCTGCTAACTCTATCGCTGAGTCATGCATGACTCTGAAGATCCTATGAAGTTGATCAACAAAGTGTTGAGGGTCCTCTCTGCAATTTGGCCCTATAAACTGTGGAGAATTCCAGGTAAGAAATTCATGAACTCTTGAACTTCCAGGCCCATTAAAAGGTCCAGCAACATCTGGCGCAACTGGTTGGCGTTGTGCAGCTACTAACTGTGCTAACATATATATTGCACTCTTGAAATCTTGATCAGATGTAATAGGAGGAGCTTAAGGTGGTACTGCTGGTGGAGAATGGGGGGTCCAGTAGCCCTCGGGGATCCTGAAGCGATAGAAGAGCTATAGGGGCTGAGAATATATCTCCCCCTGGGTCTCACAATGGGCTACCTCCACATGTGGTACGTTGACGGTACCCTCGCTTGCCATTGTATCTAGCCCTCGGCTAGCTGTGGTATGTCTGGTGTCACCCATCTCTATCTGCATCCAAATATCAATTATAAGCCAGAAACCTCAACCCTTAAGACACCGCTCTATAGCACGAGGTGAGCAAAACAAGGATAGTCATTCTAACATGCCCGGTAGCTTCTTGTTATCGAATGTGGTGCACAACACATTTATAAACAATACTCTACTAGACACGGCTTGCAGACTCCCTAGGATACGACATTGCTCTGATACCAATTTTTTCACGCCCCAAACTCAAGGGGCGCAACTGCCTCCTCATGCCAGAACTCAGGCCCGAGCTGACCCTGCTGAACCATTTTCTACTAGCACATGGCAGACACACTCAATCAAGAAACAAATAAGTATATTTTGGCATAAAATGAATCCCTCGGCCGGCAAGGCCCCTGTCAATAGATCTATAAAAGAAACAGATACTCCCAAGAGTTCATTTAAATAAATAGCCAACTAGCACAAAATTTCTGATTGGGCCGTCGAAGCCACCATGATCTCTATACCAAAACTGAAAGCAGGTATATATCAAGACAATACCTCAAACAACTAACAAACTACAGCAAACCAAAAAACTTGGCCACCAAGGCCATAACGTAGCTATACACCCCACACACTAGTCCGCAAGCCTCTAAGTGTAGTAAAGATTGTTAGGACAGGGCCCCAACCTACCCATAAAAATATATAGAACAAAAACCAACAAACCTTCCAACTCTGGCAGCTCCGAAGAAAATGGGCTAGTCAACCAGATAGAAGTCAATCCTACTGCTAAGGAGGTCTACTGTGTCATCTATTGGGACCTGCATGCATGAATGCAGCACCCCGGTAATGGGACGTCAGTACAAAATAATGTATAGAGTATGAAAGGCAATAGACTATGAGTAGGTGTCCTAATATACTAGGAGTAATCCGATAAATAAATCAATAATAAGATAAGTGTACTGACCTTCTCCTAAATTTAAACATATAAGAAATAATAAAAGAACAACCTAACCAAGCCCCCATAAGCTCGACAGCTACAAACAGCACACAAGACCACCTACCCAGGCCCCTATAACCTAGAAAGTGTCGATCAGTATATATACCCCTATTAGTAGTCCCCTAGCCCCATAGGCAGTCACACAGACCTCTTAGGTAATAATATAACCCCGTAGGCAGCACATAGCTCTCTTAGGCAGCATTATAGCTTATAGACAACGCATAGCCCTCTTAGGCAACAACATGGCTGTGTAGGCAGCACATAGCCTTCTTAGGAGTCAATATAGCCCCGTAGGCTACTCATAGCCCTTTTAGGTGTCAATATAGCCCCGTAGGCAACTCATATTCCTTCTAGGCATCAATATAGCCCCGTAGGCAGAACATAGCCCTTCTAGGCATAGATTACATTCCTACAGCTAACCACAATAGCCCCAAGGGAAACAATAACAATCCAATAGGCTAAAAGCAAGAAATTTAGCTATAAGCAACCTATACGAATAGACTCTAAGTTGTGTCTAACATAGGGACGCTACTAACTGAATAAGAATTCCGACAAGGTAGAATTATATCCACTCGAGCAGCCAACAAATACCAATAATGGCTACAAATATAACAAGGATAACAACTGATGAGTCCACAAATTGGACTCATTTGGGGTTATATTTTGATAGAATTAGTGTCCTCTAATGCATATTTTATCTCAATATCTGATGAAAACCCTTAAGTTTCAGGTATTTGGACTTTGAGGGAAAGCATGGACACTACTTAGCAAAAAAAGGAACAAAGGTAGCTGAAAAAACGAAGAAATGAAGATCTAAGAATCGCTAAAATCATTCAGCGAGTCGCCAAAAGGTTTTATCATCACCTTTTGTTCTAGTGTTATGAGCCCTGAAAGAACGGATCAAATCGGTGGTGGAAAGGAGCAGTCGGCGTATCGCCGAGCAATTCCATGAAGTAGTACTATATTTCCCAATGATCTAAAACACAATGATGCTGAAGGATAGAGCAAGACGGCGATGAAACCTACCAAAGGGAGAATCTCTGAGTTGATCGGCGATTTCGACTAACGACGCCGAATGATCCGCTGCAGCACAAATTTTTTAAAACTATAAATACTCGTTGAGAGTTGTAGTTCAATATAAAATTTTTAATATATAATTTTGAACATAGAATTTTGAGTTCTAAGTTTGGAGAGGGTTTTGAAGAACTTAAAGATTCAAACGGTTTCAACTCTAAGAATTTGGACTTGGGTCTTGTGGATTCTTCACTCTTTGCTTGTTTTGAGACTTAAATCTTCATACCCATTTGAATACAAACTTATATTGGTATAAATTTCTATCTCTTTTACATGTCTAGCTAAAACCCCAATTCTTGGGGTGTGATTTTGTGAATATGGGTTAGATTATCTATTAGGTATTGCTTGTTGATGGTTTATTTGTTGTGTAAATATGATTTTGTTTAGTAGTTGTGGTGGAACTTAATGAAATTGTAGTTGCAAATATGATTTCACCTTTGTGTTTTTGTCTTGCTCGAGAGAGAGGTCATCACACTAAGACTACTAAATTGATGGTCGGTGGGAGTGGGTCGACATGAGGTTCAACTCGATAGAGTGAACTCTATTCCTTCTCCCACACACTCAGCTCGAGAGACTGAGTGAGCTAAGGCGGAGGCTGTTCTTCATGCGGCAAGTGGTTGTCCGAGAGGAACCTATTTGATTTGGGGTAAGTTGCTCGAGAGAGAATTTACCCCCACTATAGTCTAGCCTAGTGACAAATACTCAACGGATTTAATATCAAAAGCATGTACCCAATAGTCTAGTCTAACTTGTATTCCTATCAAATCCCAAGAATCCCCTCTCCTTGATTAGTACTCCTTATATTTTTGCTGTTTTTACTTACTTGTCACTAACCCCCATTGATAATTGACGCTTGCATCACCCCTTAGATTTAACAATATTTTTGTTCGATAATGTTTTTAGCTATGACTAATTAGAAATTAATTTTATTTTTCTATTAATTCTCAAGCCCACTCCCTTGGGACTCGACCCCAACACTTGGTTGGGTTACTATACTATTGTACGATCGTAGACACTTGCATTGGAAGTTGTGTCTTGATTACGCAAACATCAACAACCCAATTACATTGCTCCTAAGATTTAAGGAAACATGCCGTAAGAAACGAATAGCCTCAACGTACCTTTTTTGCTGAATTCACGTGGCCTAACGACTTTTATTCATAACCCCCTCGATACTACAACAAGGCAGGACCATAATATCCACACAAGAATAGAAGATACAACGATAATTCGATAAAAGATATGTATTTCCGTCGCAAATTGCAATTTGTGGCTTATCAAAGCTAGAGTCGATGAAAAAGGGTCTTGCCTTGATCTTAAGTTTTTAATACACCTCAAAACCTTATAATATGTCTAAACCCTTGCGGTCCCAACACCAAAGTATGATATGCTAGGAAATCGTTAAAACAAATTATACCATGATGACGAGCTCAATGCGTAGAACAACTTTTGTCAAGGATTTAAGTCGAGAGAATCTATAATTTGGTTGATCCTAGAAGTGGGTTTTCTATGCTTTCTTGTTCTTCCCTGAAAAATATGAAGAAAAGTCAAAGAAGAAGGTATATAAAAAATTTCCACCGACCTAAGGAACACACCTCACGTGTCTGCTTGCACAGTCTCGCAAAATTGCAAATATATGTTCATTTTGATGTCGTATGAACAAACAGTTTGATGCATTGGAAACTAGACTCGTAGACCTTTGATTTGATGGGTCGTGGGTCCCATAAATTTTTATAGATTGGAAGAAAACCTCCGAGACATTTGACCCAAGTTTTAGAGAAATCTTTAAAAAGGAACTTACGATAACTTTCGCCAACTTTTATTTTGTGACTTCCCTAACTTCAAAACTTGAGATACAACCCTTGAACACTTAAAATATGACATACCACATCATTCTTAATCTATTACTAACCATTTTTGTCTTTCCACGGAGGTACGAGTTAATTTAGACATTTCAAAAAGTCGAGGTGTTATAGTAGGGGACCTGGCGACCCTGGCGCACTGAGTGGCGCAAAGCGCCAGCCCAAAAACTACCGACCAGTGTTTGGGGTGCACTGAGTGGCGCGCCACGCCAGGCCCATAGCTACCGGGCAGTAGTGTTGGCGCTATTGTGGCGCGCTGCCCCAAGCCCCTACCCAGAATTTGATGATTTTTCTTGTTCAATCGCATGCCCTAACTCATCTAGAAATGAACCATTTACCTCAAACCCTTTTAGATTCTTAAACCCAAAACTTTAACAAAGAAATTCACATAGAAATCAACCAAGAACAACTCTCATTCGCAACCCTCACATCAAGAAATCAACAAGAACTCCATTATCAAAGAACAAAGCACAAAACCTCAAGAACTTAAATCATTCAACCTCAAGAACAAAATTATAGATAAAAATAACATGATTGGTGTGTGGGTGAATGAACCCAACACTATGAGAACTTTCATACCTCGTAAGGATCAAATCCTTGGCGAAACTCCTCAACAATCGCAAGAATCTTGAACGAACACTTGAACTTCTCCTTTTTCTCCTCTTGCACTTCTCTATAAAACCCTAAACATGTTTAGGAATTGTGACAACTATTCCAAATCAATTTAGACCCCTATTTGGGGTAACCAAAACGTGAAAACTTAGTGGGGTAAGGAAGAGACCAAAATACCCCTCCTTAATTCGAATGAATTTCCTTAACTGGACAGGCTAAACTTTAACGGATATATCTCCCTTATACGAACTTGGAATTTAGAAAACTCGGTGGCATTGGAAAGAGGACTCAAAGATCTTTCATATGATATCTCATGGGCCACGTAACTCATCATGTACTGAAAGTTATGGTCATTTGAAGTTGACCCAAAAGTTACAATTTAAGACTAACTTGCAAAATTCTCAATTTAGCTCTTTCCAATTTAGTTCTTTCTAAAATTAGCTCTTTCTAAGACTGAGGTTTTACTGGCGATACCCGACTAACTTCGTTGAGTGACTCCGATGCTGAAATTCTAGGAAAGTATAAACGCTATTTTTCAAAGGAAGAGAAGGACTTCTGAACAGTTCTTGAATTTTACACACATTACGCAACTTCTAGGTTTTTGATATTTTACATTCTAGAACATTATTTTGAGATTTTTGAGCAAGGGTTTAGAGATTGTGAGAATTATAGCTTTAATTGGAGCATTTGGAGCCTTGTGGATTGTTGCCAAATCTGATGGAAAACTTATTTGGTAACAATTTCTTGTTCTTTACTATGTTCGGCTAAAATCCCCCATTCTATGTGTGATTATGTAGTTGAATGCCTTAATTAGCTAATGAGTGTTTTTAGTTACTGAATTTATATTTGATTTGTAGTGGGTTCAACTAATTGTTCATGTTTTAATTGAGGAATTGTAGTGGCAAATGCAATTCTAGATTAGAACTCGATACTTGCTTAAGAAAGAAGTGTTAGAGTCAAATTATTAGTTGATAACTATTTTGATTGCATTTTTTATGAATCTAGCTTGAGAAAGTGGCTTTAATTGCAATCTTGCAAATCTTGCTTGAAAAAGTGGATTGATTAAGGTAATTGGTTGTTTGATTATGTTTCGCTTGTGAGGTTCGAAAGAACTCACTTGAATCGCAATAGTTGATTGAGAAATGGCTATTGCACTTAAAATCCAGCCTACATACTGATATTCAACAACTTTGAGTAACTCGTAATCACCCATTACTTGAAATTAGCATTCAACTTATTAGACTCCCAAAAACCTTCTCTACTTGCTTATTTCCGTTTTTAGTAGTCGTAAATTGGTTACCCAAATCCTCCTATTTGATATTAATCATTCAAATTTTGTGATTTACTTTAGTATTACAAACTTCTACTTCTACAAATGATTAGGACACAATTTCACTTCTTGATTGAATTTTTTACTATATCACTCCCTGTGGAATCGACCCCAACTCTTAGTTGGGTTTATTTTTGTCAGCGATCGCCTACACCTAGAATTGGATGAAGTGTAGTGGAGCGTTATCAAAAATGGTGCCACTACCAGGGAGTGGTGTTTAGAATTCTTTTATTGAAGTTTAGTCGTGAACTGATTTTATTGTAGTTGAATCAACTTAGTTGTGTTCTTTATTGGATGCTCTAAACTAGGTGAAGATATTAGTATCAATGGGAGCAATGCCATCCAACTTGGCAACAACGATGACATCAGAAATTTGCATGATGTCAATGAGGATCCGTTGGGAAGTGCAGGTGCTATCTGATTGCCTCCGATTGTGGGCAATGCGGTGTTTCATGTGACCAGCACTATGTTGCACCTATTGCAAATGAAGGGTCTCTTTAGAGGACTCGCTAATAAGGACCCTCATTTCCACATTAGGAACTTCGTGGATGTATGTGGGCTGTTCTCTTTCAAGAACATCACCTAAGAGTCAGTCCGGCTTTATTTATTTCCCTTTTCTCTAATGGGGGAAGCAACAAAGTGATTGACCAAGCTACCAAGGGATTCAATCACTTCTTGGGAGGAGCTCACCGAGGTGTTCTACGAAATATTTTTCCCTCCTTCGAAGATGGTTAAGTTGAGGGATAGTATTCAGAACTTCAAGTGTATTGATGGTGAACCCATCCATCAGGAATGGTTGAAATATTAAAAGTTGTCGTTTCAATGTCTGACTCATGGGATGTCGGATAATGTATTTTTGCAATATTTTTACCGGAGCCTTGACACGGTCAATAAAGGTGTTGCAAACCAGCACTTTCGAAGTGGAATCATGAGACAACTGTTCGACATAACATCATCCCTTCTTGATGAGATGACGAAAATTAATTGTGCATGGTACACAAGGGAAGATCAGGTGTCTCCTTGAACTCTGGAATGACTAAGGAACAATTGGAGAAGAACCAAGAGCGAGATGAAAACATGGCCAAAATAATGACCCAAATGGACCTATTGATGAAACATGTCATGGGAAGTGGTTCTGAGTCTGTGAATCTGGTTAGAATTAGCGAAGTAAATCCTGATGAAGAATAATTTGAGGTCGTGTACAATGAAGAAGTACATTTCTGGGTAAATCAGGCAGGGGGTTCTCGTCCGAATTATCCAAGGCCAGCTAGGAATCACGGTTGGAACAGGGACCGCGATGATGGTTGGAGAGACCGAGATAGGGAATGGTGTGACCGTGGTACAAATTGGAGGGAACGGTATGGTGAAAAAGATCGCTACCTGCCTCCTCATGAGTTTTTAAAGCCAAAAGAGCAGAGAACTGATCCTAAAAAAATTTGCACCGAAGTTATGCTTACTCGTATTCTGAACAAAGTGGAAAGATCGAACAAGGTTCTAAAGGAAATGAAAAATAACGTCTCTTCTCTGAACTAAACAGTTGCTTAACACTCAGTGTCTGTTGAGCAGCTGGAAACACAGCAGGGTCAAATCTCGGCTCATTTAAATCCAATGCCAAAAGGGGGTTTACCGAGTGATACCATGGTTAACCCAAAGAATGAAGCTTGAAAGCATGTCTTCGTTGTGCCATGATATTAAATAAAGAGCTTCTTGGGAGGCAACCCAAATTTTAGTCTTCGTTATTTGAATAACAATTGTTGGATGTGCAGGTTGAAAAATTGACTTTTTGGAGAAATAGGCCATTGGGCGAGCTCAAGAACTATTCAGTGAATCGCTGAGTGGGTCGGCAAGCCCTATGTGGATTGCTTTTTTGACAAACCAAAGGTTTTGAGTACTGGTAGCTTCGGTGGGCAAAGTGCCCATCGGTGCATCATCGAATGGATCGACGACCAAAGTGGACATTGCCGATCGAGGCACAAGTTGAAGGGTCAAAAGGTTTCCAACCATTTTAAATTTAAAAATCCTGTTGATTTCACATTTTTCAACTCTTGCAGTCTTTCACTTTCATTTTAGATAATAATTTGTGTCAAGTATTTGTGTGGGTGTCGTGCTTGGTTGGAATTCATGCTTGTTTTCGAATTTACCCGTGTTGCTTATTTATCTACTTCTGAGGTTGGTGTCCTAACTTGCTTTAATTTCTTGCTATATCCTAAGAATGTGTGTGTTAGTGATGGATCTATTGTTTCCCCTTGAGTGGTTAATTGATTAATTAATTATTGTTGGGTAAATTTATCATGTTAGATGTTTGGCTTGTTTAAATTATAATTTCGGGTCTAAATTGTTTCATTGGCGGTTATGCATGTTGGGTTTGTCTAGGTCAAGTCTAAGTAACCTGAATCGCACTAAATAACTAAATTTTCCCAATGATAGATCGGGTGACGTCGTTCTTAAGGTTAAAAGATATTCATTGGTCAATTTTAGATAAATTGGGTGAAGTCTGAGTACCCCCGGGGTTGGTAATGATATGAGATACGTGTTAATTTCATAGAATAGGGCTTTAATTTGGTTCTCATAGGCTAGGCATTCAAAATTGGGTGTCGGGGTAAAAATCTGGCACGAGAGACCAGTTGGCAAGCTTAGTCGAGCTCGCCGAATGACTCGGTGGTTCGCCAACTGACCCCTTACCTCGCCCTTTTTGCTCTACATTTAGCTGATGGATTCTGTAACATTTGGCGATACGCTTGAGTTCGTCGAGTTTACTTGGCGACTCGCTGAATTTACTCAGTAACTCGCTGAATGCCCTTGTTATCGCCTTTTTGTAGCCCTGTTTGTTGAAAATCTTTCTGTCAAATTCGACAAGCTACCTTTAGCTCGCCAATCTAGTTCGGCAATTTTCCAATTTACCCCGAACCCTACCGACTTGTGCTGACTTCTTTGAAGTTTGGTTCTGTGACTTTCAGTGAACCCTAAGGTTTGTTGAATCAGCTCGGTGACTCACCGAGTTTATTGGTGAGGTTTCCTGCAATTCTTTTATTTTGGTATTTCACTAACCCGTTGCAATTGCATTTGTTCGATTTGTATTGTCTCGCAAATATGGCTAGGCACAAGGTACCTGGAAGTAACCAACCACCTAGAAATAGATCACGAAGAGTAGTCATTTTTTAGGAGTCTGCTCCTCCATGATCAACGCGACCCAAACATCCTCCAAAAGGGGCGAAGAGGACAGATAAAGGAAAGAGACCTTCAGAGCCGAGTCCAAGTAATTCTAGCTTAAACAACATGGGTGTCTATGACACCCACCTTACTACATCTGAGTTAGAAAAAGAGTAAGAGTTTGGGTCTAGAACTCCAGCTTATGAGTCAGAACCAGATGATGATGAAACCCTTTAGCAGAGATGGGTTGAATTGTGCTCAAAAGATCTACATGATCCGGCAAGACTCCCAGTACTCCCGACTCCTCCTGCACCTCCAGCACAAGCAGTTGAGCAGGCACCAAAAGTGCCCCCCAGCCCAGGCACCACTACTACGCTCAATGAATAGGTTAAGGCGGCTGGGTTGAGAACTATTTTGGAAGAAAAGAGGTTTCCCATTGATGGGGTAGTGGAAACGTATCTGGCTCTGTTAGTAACAATTTGGTTTCATAAATTTCAGTGATTCACACAACCCCGACGCCCATATATACCTTCTTGGGTTCGGGAGTTCTATGAGGAGTACGAGAAGCTGATCCCGAAAGGCAAGAGGAAGGCTAGTTTGTTTGCACCTGTTGATAGGGCTGGGCATTCGGTAATTCGGTTCGGTTTTGGGTTTTTTTTCCAGTTTTTTTGGTTTTTGGTTCTTGTAATAGGTGTACCGAACACCGAACTGAAATAATTTGGTTCGATTTGGTTTTTGTTATTTTGGTTCGGTTTTTCTTATTTTGGTTCAGTTTTTGTTAATTAGGTATTTTGTTATGGCTTGCTTAGTGAGTTTTTAAAAAATTTACCATTTTTTTGCTGCTGAATTTCACTTCTCATCGGTTGCTACTTCAGTGCTGGAGTTGTTGGTCGGCTGCTGGAGTGCAGGTTGGCTGCTTCTACTGCTGGAGTGCTGGTCGGCCTGTTGTTTCTGTTGCTGGTGCTCGCAGCGATCGCGGCGGTCGGCTGCTGGCCTGCTGATCGGCGCCGGAAAGTGGGAATGTGGGAAACTGGGAAAGTGTTGTGGGACTGAGAAGGTGCGGCGCAACAGTGGAAAAGTTAAAATTTGACAGAAAATCGATGAGAACTCTTAACCTAATTAAAATTTTCTTATAATATTTATTATTTAATATTAATAATTCATAGAATGTTAATTTAATAATATGTTTTGGTTAAACCGAAATACCAAAATATACAAAATCAAATACCAAAAACCGAACCGAAATACCGAAAATATAAAAATTTATACCGAAAATTGAAATACCGAAACCGAAATACAAAAAAAATTAATTCGGTTCGGTATTTTGGTTTTTTTGGTATTTATGCCCAGCCCTACCTGTTGATCATGTGGTGGTGTGAGGTAAAAAGGTTAAGTGCAGCAGTTCAGACATATATGTGGTGTTGGGGTGCACAGTCGATGTGATCCATTTCTTGGTGGATAAGATTCAGATAAAAACCCTCGACAACCTTAAGGGATGGTTGGCTCCCTTGATTTCTGACATTACACCTCTGTGGATTGAGCTTGGGTCCAGATTGAGAACAAGGATCTAAATATAGTTGTGAGGTACTGTTTCGGGTTTATTAGCACCATATTCATGTCGTTGCATAATTAGTCCATCCTCCAGCACGCAAAGGTAGTTCTGTTAGGGTCCATTATTGAGCGGGATAGACTGAATCTCGGGCTGATTATTGAGGAGGAGATGGATATAAAGGTCAAGCAATGTCAAACCTCACTTCCATTCTCGGTACTGATCAGGAAGTTATGCCTGTAAGCTAGAGTGCCCTTTGTGGAAAAGACAGATGTTGAAGTGGCACTCACTTCCTCTACTGATATCATGAGGGTCGAGGCAGAGTATACTACGGATGAGGCAAAGCAGAATAGGACAACACCAGTGGACACATACCGAGTTGTTGATATAGATATGTTGGAGGCAGATACTACTCCTTCCACTCAGGCAGACAAGCCTTCTGGTACACCTAGCTCATCTGCACCTACTACATCTGGTCCTACTAAATTTGTGGTTGTTGCCTCCCACCCCCTTTTAACACAAGCCACATTTTATAGAATGGGCCACCTAGTCTATTCGGCAGTTGTCCCAGGCTAATTGAGTGGGAAATTATTGCTGCCCTTGCCCCTATCTGGGATGAACTACGAGAGCAGAGAGAGATGATTACAACTCACCAGGTGGCATTGGATGCACTCACTATGTGAGTTGAGACATGTGAGAAAGGCGGTCAGCAGTGTGAGGATATGACAGCCTTGAAGGTTGATTTGGCTGGGTTGAGATGAGATGTGGATGAGCTCAAATCCACTGACATTTTGATGTTCTAGGTACTGTGGACGTTCCAGATGGTCCTAGTTCAGAAGTTCCAGCTATTTCTGAGGTACCTCCGGCCACTACAACTAGAGGTGATGTCTTAGCTGATGATTGTGATGAGGCGGACACTCCTGAGATGTATGAGAAGGATTTTGGGACCCCTGACACTATAGTGTATGATGAACTTGAGGATTTAAAGGGTACGATGGTGCAGACGACGGTGAAGGCTTCACTTCAGGACACCTCGATGATAGGTTCTAGTGGAGCACAATCTACTGGTTGAGATGAGTCGGGCACTGATGCCCAGACTGAGAGATCCCTAGATGTGCAACGTTCACCTCAGTCTTAGCCTAACAGGAAGATGTTGACTCTCTTTTTGTTTTATTCTTGAGACATTTATTTCTTTTCATATTGAGGACAATATTTCATATTTTTTGGTGGGGTATGGGTATCTTCATACCCATCCCCTTGGGTTGTATCTATTTTGTTTTGGATGCTTTGGGATGATTTTTACTTTATGTGTCCAAATCTTCTCGTTTTTTTGGTTAATTTTGAATGTTTAGTTTTATCCACCTTCTGATTTCTGAATTTGTGAATATTGTGGTTGTTCTCTTGCATAATAGAGTATCAGTTGCAATCAATACCAATGAACTCAATAGTGCTCTTCATTGAATGATATGTTTGTGCAAGTCCAATGAGGCAAATTTGAGTTGCATAAGTCATGTGAGGACTCTAAGAATCTTGTTGTGACTAGTCGATTGTCGAAATGAGTCTTGTGATGATCGTTGCACGAAAGCTTAAATTGTAGAGTCATGATCGATGATTGTGTTGAATGCCTTGTGTGGTGAGGTTTTCTTGAAACATGTGCTTGGTGATACCTAGAACTTGCCCCGTTGGTCCAATTGATTAGCATTGGTAACTGAAAGACATGATATTAGGCAAAAAATTGTAAGAGTGTAAATCTAACTTGGCACTATTTTAGCCTAACCTTTTCTATGGATAAAACATAAACACATTTAGCCTCTTTCCTCTGCGCCTAAAACCTTCTTAAAGCCTTGGTCTGTTTGAATAGCCAACTTAGGCCAAAAGCCTAAGTTGTGGTATGGTGAAAAACGAGGAGAGAAATTGATCAAGAAGTGTATAAAATTCACCCTTGAAGATTTGTGTCGAAAAGATGGAACCCCTCCATATGAAAAAAGAGAGAGAGAAACAAAAGAAAAGCAAAAGAAAAAGATTGAAAAAGAAGTTTACAATTTGTGCATTGGTGGAAATAAAAGGGGTATTCAATGCTTCTAACAATAAGTGTTGTGCTTGAAAATACTTAGGGTGGATTGTGAAAATGATAAGAGTGAAAAAAAAGGAGAAAAAGTAAAATGCAAGTCATGTTTCATGAAGGTAGAAGTCACTAAGCCAAAATGATCATACCTTTACCCTCAGCCCTGTTACAAGCCTTGAACGACCTTGGTGATCTTGATTGAGCCGAATAACGTGTTAATAGGAACATAGGGGCAAGTCTATGGGTAAAATCATGCATGTGTTTATCTTTGAGAGTGTGAGTTGATTTTGATTCCTTATGATATAAACTTTAATGGAATTTGTGGGAGCATAAAATCATTCTTTATGTGAGGGCATTTTAATACTCTTATTGAGCTTGAATTGGTATTTGAGGCAAGCATTGTGAGCTTGACTTCTTTTTTATGATGGCTAGACATCGTTTGAAACTTTTAGTGCACAATTGAACATTGCTTATGAAGATTGTACCTCGTGTGCATTCATGTTAAGTCTCAAATAGCACTATTTGTAGACATCCATGTTCACTTGATTGATCTTGTGTTTTACTTGAGGACAAGCAAAAGTTTAAGTTGGGGATGTTGATAAGTCGAGGATTTGACGAGTCCGGGATTTCAACCCATTTAGGGCTTAATATTCATAGTTTTTGTGTCTTCATTGCCTACTTTATGCTCTAAACTGATGTTAAAATACTAATTTGCAGCAATGAAGGCAAGAGACCAAGGCAAGGACATTACTGTGAAAAAGGGAGAAGAAAAGCTGAAAAAGTTGAAGAAACGCAAGGCTTGATGATCACCAAGATCACTCAGCGAACCGCCGAGTGGCTCTTCAGCTCGCCAAAGGTTCCAGAGTGTCAGCACAGGGAAAATCCAACTTGGCGATGGGAAGGACAAATTGGCATTTCACCGTCTCGATTGGCGATGGAAACTTAGCTTGCCCAAAATTACAAAATGAGTTATAAAAATGCAAACCAAAAATGTGAGGTGAAGGATTATTTGGCGCATTGTCGAACAGGTCGGCGAGCCCGACCTAGATCGCCTAAATTTACAACAAGGAAGTGCTGAAAAACCTAGCCAGACAGGCGTTAGAAGGAACATTCGGCGCATCGCCGACCTAGTCGGTGACACATGACTTACTCCGCCGATCTGTCCTGAAGCTAAAAATCTAGAAGATTATAAATACGATTTTTAAAAGATTAAAACGGGAGCTTCCAATTCCAAAAAGTTCCTACACATTCTAACTCTGGGATTTTTATCCAAACACTATTTTTAGTAGTTTTGAGTAGAATTTTGAATTGGGTTTTTATTTGTAGTTGATTTCAAGCATTGTGAAGACTCGAATTGTGTTACCCAGCTGATGGAGAATATAGTGGGTAATAATTTCTTGCTTTTTATGATGTGTGTCTAAAACCCCATTCTTGGGGGTGTGATCATGTGATTAAATAGTCTAATTAGCTTATGGGTGTTAATATTTACTGATTTTATTGTTGATTTGAAGTGAGTTTGATTGATAGTTGTGTTTGAATTCATGAATTGTAGGTGAAAATGCAGTTCTAAATAGTATTCTAGGGTTGCTTGAGAAAGAGGTTTTAGTATTAAGACTATCAATTGATGATTGTAGTGATTGAGTTATTGTTGATTCAGCTTGAGAAAATTAATCCAAATTTAATCCTACCAATCTAGCTCGTGAGGGTAGATTAAATGAGGTTTTGGGTTGTTCATATTGTTATTCTTGTCGAGGTTTGAGAGAACTCACCGGAATCGTGGTGTTTGATCGAGAGATGGCTATTACATCTTAAGCCTAGTCTAACCGCTAAGATTAAACATGTTTTAGTAAATTATAATCACTCATATGGAGAAATTAGCATTTAATCGATCACATCCCCGAGAATCCTTCTTTACTTGATTACTCCCCTGTTTTCATAGTTGTTTGTTGTAACTCTAATCCCCCCATTTGACACTCGTTGTCAACCCCTGAAATTTACTTTAACTTGTTTCGATAATGTTTACCTCTACAAACGAAAAGACCATGCCTTTTACTTCGTAATTAAATTCCATCTGTATCAATTCCTCTAGGATCGACCCAAACTCTTTGTTGAGTTTATACTTGATTGTGACTACCTAAACTTTGAACTGGATGGAGTGTAGTTGAGCGTTATCAAAAATGGCACCGCTTCCGGGGAATGACATGTCCAAAGAGGTTGAAGAAATTCCAAAGCAAAGCACTAACAAGGAACTGAAACAGCCAAATGAAGGGGTTGCTTCTTCTTCAAGGTCAGTAAAACCGCTGCCCAAAATCAACCCACCATTTCCTCAAAGACTGAAAAAGTGAGATGGAGATGCAAAGTTCAAGAATTTTTTGTCCGTATTCAAGAAGCTATCAATAAATCTTCCTTTAGTTGAAGCATTGTTAGATATGCCCGGATATGCAAAGTTCATGAAAGAATTAGTCACCAAGAAGAGGAGTATGGATTTTGAAATGGTTGAAGTGTCTCAAAGTTGTAGTGCCATCATGATAAGAAATGTGGTTATCAAGAAAGTTGATCCAGGGGTGTTTACTATTCCATGCACTATACGGATGCTCCAATTCGCCAAAGCATTATGTGATTTAAGAGCGAGTATTAACTTGATGTCATACGCATTTTGCAAACAACCTGGATTGGGTGTACCAAATCTACAACAATGGGACTCCTCATGGTTGATCGATCCATTAAGCATCCCGTTGGCTTACTTTATGATATTTTAGTAGAAGTTGATAGGTTCATATTTCCAGCCGATTTTCTTGTCTTGGATAGTGAGATTGATGCCGAAGTACCTATTATTTTAGGTAGACCATTTTTGGCAACGGGAAGAGCTTTTGTGGATGTTGAAAGTGGTGAGTTAAAGTTTTGGGTAAATGATGAGGAGGTTACATTCAATTTGTGTGAATCGATGAAGCAACCTAGTGACATTCATGTGGTCTCAAAAACTGATGTTGTAACGACCCGTAAAATGAATAAGTGAAACTAGAGCCTAACTAGTGTGTCTTTGAGTTGCTGTGAGGTTTGAGGGTGTAAAATGCTGTCCCGAACTATGGTTGAGGGGTTTAGGGGTTAAACATCAAGGTCAGACTCCCCAAGGACCACCCTAGGGGTCCTTGAGGAAGACTCTTAGCCTAAACCCCAAGACCCCAAGGAAACTAGGATATTGCCAAAAATGTGGTGACCTACGGAGGGGGACCACGCCCCGTAGGTCCAACCACGACTAGTGGACCTGTTCCGTGGGTCAATTCCCTCAAATGCAACCCCCAGCCACGAACCACGCCCATGCAGGATGGTCTGTGGATGCTGGTGCGTGGATCACACCTATTTTACTTGTTACATGTTGCCTTGGTGGGGGTGGTTTGGTAAATTGCTATTAAGTCTAGTTTAGTTGGGAGATGATTTTAATTGGTTATTTAAGGTATTTTAATGGTTTTTTAAGTATAAAAGCATATTTTCAAATCATTATTTCAAAACCCAAATTAGAACCCACCTCTCCTCTCAAAAGTTCTCTCTGTAGAAACCTCCATTGGAGGTGAAGGATCCAAGCTCTCAAGGTCAAATCTTCAAGTTTTTCAAGGTATTTTCGTGGAGTTCTTCCATAAAATGTATGGTAGTCTTCATCCTTGACTTAGTTTCTTTCAAGGAGCCAATTTCAAAAGTGATTTCAAGTCCCCAATGTTTCCCCAAAAACACTAGTTTTCAATCTTGGCATGGGTTCGATTCCAAACAATTTTCAAAGTCTTTATTGCATTGAATTATGAATTAATTGTGGATTTAAATATGAATTAAGATGATTTCTTCCTAGAACCCATGTTTTCCCCTAATTGTTTTATGTGGTGAATTGAGATTGGGAATTTGCTGATTATGCAAGTATGTTGAATTGTTGATGTTTATATTGTATTAGTTATTGAATCATGTCAATTTCCTTATCTATTGTAGTATCTTAGATTTATGGGTTGATGTTGGTTCATAGCCCTAAGGGACAATTTCACGAAGGATTATGTATGATTATGATGTGAAGTATATGTGTGTGATCTCAATGAAAGTGTTATGATAGTGTTTACAATGGAATTGTGTTATGATTGAATGTTATTT
Organism: Solanum piurae; assembly: GCA_029582685.1. Lineage (NCBI taxonomy): Eukaryota > Viridiplantae > Streptophyta > Magnoliopsida > Solanales > Solanaceae > Solanum > Solanum piurae. The sequence continues at coordinate 40,309 of JAJOOO010002727.1, forward strand.
TGCAATTAATACCTTATGAATGATGAGGCTATATATGAAGGGTTATGCTCACATACACACACACTCATGAATGATTAATGAATGAAGTTTCTATGATTATGTTAATGATGATGGGTTGATTGAAAGGCTATTCTCAATTGTACTCTAATGAATGATAATGACATGTTCTGAAAGAAATTTCTCACAATATGGGATTCTTAGTTGAAACGATATTCTCATCTTTGAATCTATGAGCTATTTAATGAATGAATGTTGGGTTTGAGATGGATACTCATATGTGAGTTAAGGCGGGGTATCTAGTAGCAATATCTCATCCTATAATAATGAATGAAAGTAATGAATGTCAAATACTCCGTGGGGAATAATGCTAAGCACCGAGTAGATATTGATTGAGATGGATACTCATGCGTGAGTTGAGGCAGGGTATCTAATAATAATCTCTTGAGATGGATGACCATACGTGAGTTGAGGTGAGGTATCTAGTAGAAATATCCTTATCCCATAACTATGTGCCCACATAGGTTTATAGCTAGTGGATCCACCTAAGCTAAATGAACGGTCCTACCTTAGGCAGGTAGGAATCCCTTATCCAGTGAGGGTGACACCAGGATTCCATGAATTGCTCACATGGTCTATGTCGGTTAAGGCTTACCCCCAGAAAGAATGTTAATGAACTGTGGCTTTTCAATAATGCACTACTTAGTGTGGGTGGTATTATGGGATGCCATCCATTCATTGCACAAGTAAGCTTTGAGAGAGGTTGTGGTGTGTTCCTTTATAATGTTAAGTGTAATGAATGTGCTCTTATGATGATGTTAATGATAATGTTGGCTTAATGTCTAATGAATGAAGGTGTTCCTAATGAAGCTAATGGGGAATGTTAACTTATGTATTTGATGTAACAATGCATGCTATACTTGGATTGTATTGTGAGTTATTTCCTTTTCATGACTTAATGAATATAAATGTGCCTTGTCTATGGTGGCTTCAAGGAGTACTTAGTTTGAGTAGTAGTATGGGATGCTACTTATACATTGCACAAGTATGACTTAGAGTTTCCCTAGGTGATGGTCTTTGTGTGTTGATATGACTTATGTAATGTTTATGTCTCTTATGTGTGAGTATTTTGTAAGGATGGAAAGGTTGAACGGTAAGTTCAGTTTTGGTGACCTTGAGGTGGTACTTAGTGTGAATAGTGGTATGGGACGCTATTCATACATTGCACAAAGTATAGCTTGAGGGTAACTTGAGGTGAAAGCTTAAGGTAATTAAATGTCTTATATGTTGATTATGTTCTACTGTGGTGAAATGACTTGTATGTTGATTATGTCTTGTATTATGCCTCTTATGCTTTTGTTCATGAAGCTTTTCTAAAAATGGCATATATCATGACTTTCAAGTAAAATTTCTGTTTTAAGCATGTTTTTGCATGGCTATCATACTTAGTACTTAATTGTGCTAACCCATATTCTTCTATGTTTACTACAAGTGTAGGTTCCGGCAATTGAGTGATTCTCTCTAGTTGAAGCTAGGATTTGAGATTCTCCAAGACTAAGTGGTATGTCCTCATAGATCGATGACAAGTGTTTAGATGTTTCCTTTCTTTCATGTAATAGACTTTGTTAAGATTTTCCATTGTAAAGGGCCGTGTCCCTACTTTAGTTTTCAAGATGATGTTTTAGATGGCCATGTGAGACAATAGACTTTCGCTTGTTTTAATGTTTTTGATTGTTGGATTTTTAAAAGAAAAGTTTTAATTTTGCACCATTTTCCTTATATCGAATGTTATGAATGCTATGAGGCTTGTATGAGGCTTTTCAGAGGCTTGTACACCGTGTCGCTTCTGGGGTGTAGGCTCGGGTCATGACAAATATGGTATCAGAGCACAAGGTTTTGGGAATGGTATTTAGGTTGATGTCTCACAAGCCACGTCTAGTAGAGTCTTGTTCATCGGTGTGAGTCTCGACACATCTATGAGCGAGAGGCCATAGGACGTTAGGAAGTTACATTTCTTTCATTATTCTTGAAGTCGTGCCTTTTATTTTAGCTCTTTAAGTGTCCTTTTCCTAATCCTTCTCTTGTTTTTTTAGGATATGAATACAAGAAGGACGCCCGCAAGAAGAGTGGAAGAGCAGAATGTGAATGAGGGAGTATCTCCCCAAGGTCCTCAAGGTGACCAAGTTCCTCAAGAAAATTAAGTTCTAGTTGATGCTCCGGCCATGACTAATGAAGGGATTAGGTCAACTTTTCTAACCTTAGCCCAAGTTATAATGGACCAAGTTAATAGAGATGTGGGGCCTAGAGTGAATGCTATAGAGAGCACTATGGCTTCTAGGTTGAGGTACTTTGTAAGGATAAATCCTCTAATATTTCTTGTTTCTAAGGTGGGAGAGGATCTCCAAGAGTTTTTGGATGAGGTGTATAACATAGTCAATTCAATGAGGGTGACTTCTAGGGAAAAAGTGGAACTTGCCTCTTATCAATTGAAAGATGTGGCCCAAGTTTGGTTCACTTAATGGAAAAGCAATAGGCCTATTGAAGCAGGTCCTATAGAATGGGAGGAGTTTAAGAACACTTTCCTTGGTAGGTACTTTTCCTGTGAGAAGAGGGAAGTTAAGGTGGAGGAATTTATCAACCTTAGTCAAGGGAGCATGAGTGTAGAGGAGTATTCCTTGAAGTTTACCCTATTGTCTAAGTATGCTCCATCTTTAGTGTCCAACCCTAGGGATGAGATGAGTCGCTTTGTGACCGGTGTATCCGGCCTAGTTAAGGAAGAGTGTCGTACGACAATGCTTCATGATGACATGAACATTTCTACACTCTTTGTGTACACTCAATCTATTGAGGAGTCGAAACTTGAGAGAAAGAGTATAGAGATGAAGAGGTCTAGGTCCGATGAATAAAGTCAACCAAGGTCCAAACAGAGGTTCTCCAACCAAGATTCCTTAATGGTCAACAATGATAGGAACCCTAAATCTCAAGGAGGGAATGGAAGTGGTTCTTTTTTTGACAGGTTTAGATGTGCCAAGTGTGGGAAGCAACATTTGGGTAAATGTCTTTCCGGCACGAATGGGTGCTTTGGGTGTGGAAAGAAGGGTCATAAGATGAGAGATTGTCCAACACTCATGGCAAAAGGAAGAGAGGCCAAACAAGCTTCTAATGATGGTACAGTTCCTATCCCTCCAAATTATGGTCGTTTCTATGCACTTCGGGCTAGGGATGACAAATGAGCTAATCTGGATGAAGGCACCGATATGTGATAGTTCCTTGTAGTTGTGAATGTTTGCTGAGGTTCCTATGTTGTTTTCATGTTAACCTTAGTGGTGTTTACTCCTAAGTGGGGGATAGTATGATGAATAGTAAGGTTGTTGAGAGTTTTGATATCTTTATATCTTTCCTTTTATTCTTATTCAAGCTTGAGACCAAGAATTCCTTGTATCTTGTTTCATATTTTGGAGTCATGTGTGAATACGAGTTTCCATGGTCTCCTTATGCTATGCATGTTCTTGATGAGTTTATGCTTAAATGAGAAAATGAGTTTATATGAATTATGTTCCTCTTGTTGATGTGCATTTAGTATGAGTTGTCTATATGCTTCATGAGGTTAATTGTTGAACATGCCTAAATGTGCTTTTTTGAAGAAATTGCATAATGTGCTTAATGATGTTGTGATGAGCATGATATGAGTTGGAGAAGGTAATTCCTCCAAGGTAATGAAAAATCTTGAAGTTATGATGCATAATGAGTTTGTAGATGTAGTTCCTACTTTCTTGTGTTGCATTGAGTTTATTGATGTGGAGTTGAGGTTTCCTTCTAGTTTTGTGCATTTGTTTATGATGTTGCATGCATGATGGGCTGCTAGTCTTGAGTCGTTAACCCCTTAATGTGTTTAAAGTGTCATTTGAGGAAGAATGTTCCTAAGTGGGGATAATGTAACGACCCTTAAAACAAATAAGTGAAACTAGAGCCTAACTAGTGTGTCTTTGAGTTGATGTGAGGTTTGAGGGTGTAAAATGTTGTCCCAAGCTATGGTTGAAGGTTTAGGGGTTAAACATCAAGGTACGACTCCCCAAGGACCACCCTAGGGGTCCTTGAGGAGGACCCTTAGCCTAACCCCCAAGACCCCAAGGAAACTAGGATGTTGCCAAAAATGTGGTGACCTACGGAGGGGGACCACGCCCCGTAGGTCCAACCACGACTCATGGACCTGTTCCGTGGGTCAAGTCCCTCAAATGCAACCCCCAGCCATGAACCACGCCCCTGTAGGATAGTCAATGGATGGTGGTCCGTGGATCACACCTGTTTTACTGGTTTGGTTCGGCCTTGGTAGGGGTGGTTTGGTAAATTGCTATTAAGTCTAGTTTAGTTGGGGGGCGGTTTTAATTGGGTATTTAAGGTATTTTAAGGGTTTTTTAAGTATTAAAACATATTTTCAATTCATTATTTCAAAATCCAAATTAAAACCCACCTCTCCTCTCAAAAGTTCTCTCTCTAGAAACCTCAATTGGAGGTGAAGGATCCAAGCTCTCAAGGTCTAATCTTCACGTTTTTCAAGGGATTTTCATGGATTTCTTCCATACTAGGTATTGTAGTCTTCATACTTGACTTATTTTCTTTCAAGGAGCCAATTTCAAAAGTGATTTCAAGTTCCCAATGTTTCCCCAAAAATACTAGTTTTCAATCTTGGCATAGGTTCGATTCCAAACGATTTTCATAGGCTTTATTGCATTGAATTATGAATGAATTGTGGATTTAAAGATCAATTAAGATGATTTATGTAACGCCCCTCAAAATGAAATAGGATAATTAGAGCTTCACATGCGTGTTAGTAGTTGATAAACTTCTATAAATATTCGAAAATCAGTTCATAGGTCAGTTTAGTTGAGTTTGAAGTCAAACGTCAAAGAGACGTTCAAGACGTTCGAAAATTAGTCGTTTGCGTGCTAGTGTGTTCTAGTGAGTCTTGCATGTTTTTATGTGTTGTTTGGAGTTTAAAATCAGTGGAGGTGACCCTAGTGTCTTAATAAATATTTTTAGGGTCAAAACGTTCGAATACGATGCCCCGGGACCATCCTAAGGGTCCCCGAGGAGGACCCCAACCTTGGCCAAGCAAGCTGCCAAGGCAGCTTGCAAGTTATGCATAGAGGGAGTAGCTCCGCGTCGCGGACGTGCTCCACCTATGGCGAAAAAGTGTCTCCGTGACGCGGAGACATAGCGGACTCTACTGTCTCAGAATTTAATTTATGAAAACTTGCGGGAACACCTCCGCGTCGCGGACTTGTTTCCCGACGAAATCTGCGAAAATAGAATTCAAGTTTGACTTGTTAAAAAGGGTTCAACTAAGTGAGGGGTAGTTTGGGTACTTTGGAGAATTATTATAATCTGTTATTCTACCTATTTTAGGGTATTTTAAGTGGTTAAAACCCGAAGACCTAGAAAAAGACCCCATTCTTCAAAGTGAACCTTTTCTCTCAAATAAATTCTCTCTCTAG
>JAJOOO010002728.1:0-51638 GCA_029582685.1 Solanum piurae
GTCCTTTTCTGCATCTCTTTCAGCTGTCTCTTTACTTCCGCGCCTGAACATCTTTCCTGCAACATATGATTAAAACACATAAAAACCAATACTAAAAGGCCCTAGACACACACAACTCTTAAGTGAAATGTATTAGAAATACCGTAAACTCACGGTATATCAAAACCCCCAAATCGATAGTTGACACTTTCGTGTCACCCCCATTGATTTATAATGTTTTTATTCATAAATCTCTTTATCTATGACTAATTAGGATGAAATTCTAGTTCGCTACAAATTCTCAAAACCGCTCCCATGGGACACGACCTCAACCCTCGGTTGGGTTACTATATTATCGATGATCGCAGACACTCGAACCGTAGTTAGTGTCGTTAGTCACGATAACCATCAGTGTTCAAACAGTATTTGGACCTGTTCGTTATCATCTTTATTGCTGATATCCTTATTTACGATCAGAATAAGGAAGAGCATGCGACTCATCTGAGAGTTGTTCTGTAAACTCTCAAGGATCGCCAGTTATTCGCTAAGTTTAGCAAATATGAATTTTGGTTACAATCAATTGCTTTTGTTGGTCATATGGTGTCTAGCAAAGGGATTCGATTGGATTCTCAGAAAATAGAGGCAGCGAAGCAATGGCCTAGACCCACCTCTCCAACATATATCAGAAGTTTCTTGGGTTTGTCCGGTTATTATAGAAAATTTGTGGAAGGATTTTCATCCATAGCTTCCTCATAAACCAAGTTGACCTAGAAGAAGGTCAAATTTCAGGGTGAGATGAGTGAGAGAAAAACTTCACAGAACTAAAGACTAGGTTGACTACAACTCCTATCTTAACTTTACCAGATGGCTCAGATGGTTATTGATCTATCGTGACGCATCCAGGGTCGGTCTAGGTTGTGTGTTGATGCAGTGAGGTAAGGTTATTGCTTATGCTTCTAGACAGCTTAAGGTGCACGAGAAGAACTATCCGACTCATGACCTCAAGCTTGCAACAATAGTGTTTGCCCTAAAGATTTGGAGACATTACTTGTATGGTGTTCACGCAGATGTGTTCACAGATCATAAGAACCTCCAGTATGTGTTCACCAAGAAATAGTTGAATCTTCTCCAGAGGAGATAACTTGAATTCCTCAAGGACTATGACATGAATGTGTTGTACCATCTGGGTAAGGCCAATGTATTAGTTGATGCTCTCAGCAGACTGTCTATGAGTAGTGTAGCACATGTCGAGGAAGAAAAGAAAGAGTCAGCCAAAGAGGTTCACCGGCTTGCTTGCTTAGGAGTTTGCCTTACGGACACATCAGATGGTGGTGTGATAGGTCAGAATGGATCAGAATCTTCATTCGTTGCGGAGATTAAGGAAAAACAAGATAGTGATCTTATATTGCTTCAGTTGAAAGGTGTAGTTCATCGGCCAAAAGTAGAGGTTTTCTCCCAAGGGGGAGATGGTGTGCTTCGTTACCAGGGTCACTTATGTGTTCCTTAGTTGGGTGAGTTGAGGCAGCAGATCCTTACAAAAGCCCATAACTCTAGGTATTCGATCCATCCAAGTGCCATTAAGATGTACCGTGATCTGCGGAGATATAGCAGACTTTGTGGCTAAGTGTCCTAACTGTAAACAAGTTAAGGTAAAACATCAGAAACCAGGAGGTATGACTCAAGAGATTAACATTCCTATATGGAAGTGGGAAGTGATAAACATGTACTTCATTACGAGTTTACCTCGTACTCGCAGACATCATGACTCCATTTGGGTGATAGTGGATAGAGTCACTAAGTTCCCTCACTTCTTGGCTGTCAAGACAACAGATTCAGCGGAGGACTACACCAAACTCTACATTAATGAGATAGTCAGGTTACATGGGATTCCCTTGTCTATAGTCTTAGATAGAGGCCCTCAGTTTACCTCTCATTTCTGGAAATCATTTCAAAAAGGTCTTGGTACTCAAGTAAATCTCAGTACAACATTTCATCCACAAATGGATGTTCAGGCAGAGCGTACCATTCAGACCTTAGAGGACATGTTGAGAGCTTGCGTAATCAATTTCAAGGTAGTTGGGATGATCACCTACCTCCCATAGAGTGTGCCTTTAATAATAGTTATCATTCCAGAATTCAGATGGTCCCGTATGAGGCACTTTATGGGCATAGATGGAGGTCCCTGATTGGTGGGTTTGAAGTAGGTGAAACAGCCTTGATTGGGCCAGATTTGGTTTATGATACTATGGAAAAAGTTCAGCTCATCAGAGATAGACTAAAGACAGCCCAGAGTCGTCAGAAGTCATACGCAGATGTGAGGAGAAGGGACTTAGAGTTTGAGATCGATAGGCAATAGGAGAGGGTGAGAGGTCTCACAATAGCAGATATAGATATAGTAGGGCCAGTAGTAGAGGAAGGTACATTAAAAGGCGTAGAAATATTTACCTACTCCACAGAAGGATTCGGTGTGCTAGCCTCACCTGCTAATGTGGTGGGATCAACCACGGGCATTGAGTCTGGTTGTGGCAGCTTCCTCCGAGCCATTTCATCCTGCAAGCACACTCCCAATCCATCTAATATCACTGGATGAGGCTGGTATGATCCTCATATATGTAGATGCTCTGAAATGGACTCCTGCCCTCTCACACAGCTGATTACCGAAAATGGGAGAGAAGTCTGCTTTTTCCCAGATCTCATCAAAATCGCATAAGCTATAATGCACCCACATGTATGTGCTCTCTGTTTATGATTATTCCTACTAGGACTGCCTTGACATGGCGAAGTACAGACTCATTTTGTGATGACATTATGTTAGTGCTGATGAAGCCAAACTAGTATCTCTACACCATATTATAATATTTCTTCTTGATATAGGCACCATCAACCATCTAGAAGGAAGAAGAATCATAAATCAAGGGGGCCATCCACTCTTTCAGGGAGTCCAAGTCATGATGCATCTGGAGAGAGTACAAATCCGACTCAAAATTTGGCATTCCCAATATAGTGTTAATGGCTCCGGCATCGCATCTAACTTTCTTGCCACACCTCTACTTCTTCAAATGACTTCCAAACTGTGCTCTTTCGCTTCTTTGGGAGGACCTAGGCATATGCAATGTAGAACTCTCGCACCCAAGAAGGAATGTAAGGGTTTCTTAGCTTTGTGAACTTCTTGAACTTGTGAAACTGAATGGTGTCCCAAATAGTTGGGTAGTTTCTTGGCTCTGTGGAGATTTGTCTCTTCTCAAGAATGGTCCTCTAACTAGAAGCTTTGAGCCTATGAAGGGTCTTGGAGCGATTACTGAGAGAACTCTGGAGGCAGGTTCTTGTACAGATGAGGGTTGCACCAATTTGGACCAAATCTCAGTTGTCTTCTTCACCACCCCCTTTTTGGGTTGTACCCTTTCTTAGGTAGATGCCTGTGGGGTGGTGGATTGTTGAAAACGAGGAGCCTTGAAGGCTCATTAATGGATAGGCCCCTCTGTCTTTTTAGAGAAGGAGGAGAAGGGGGAAGAGACTCCCTGTAAGACTCAGTATCGGATGTAACCACTTGTTTTCCCTTTTTTCGTGTCATTTCCTACAAAGCACACTTTCAAACATAAGATTTTTGAAGGTTAGTTTAAATCAAATGCACATTGAATCAATCTTCAAAAATATTCCTTAGGCTTGCTTATAAGGAAGGCAGATTGCCAAACAGGACCGAGGAGCTCGCCAAATTAAAAGTAGCAAATATCTTAGGATTCAAGCACAAAAAGTGGACTCAATTCCAACTCAATGATTCGCCGAGTCGGTTTCGGTGAGCTAAGAAAAGTTCACCAAAAATGACAGTGAAAATTTAAAAGACACACGCATCAAGGGAGATATCCACTCTCACTCGGCGATTTGCTAAATGGATTCGGCAGACTAAGACAAGCCTACTGAATGGGACAGAATCCAAGGTCATATATACGCTAAAGAAAGTGAACTGAGCATAGTTGGTGATTCATCTAACCTCTTTGGCGAGCTAAGATAAGTCTGTCGAACATGAAGTGTCATCCCGGTGCCTAAATTTTATAGTTAACCCAACATATACAACAAATACGAGTTCCCCCCATCATTACAATCCACCTATATGTTTATATACCCATGGGTACTCAGACTTCTCCAAGATATTGCTAGTATTGCACGAATTGAAGATTAGCCCTTAAGAAAGTAGTCATCCTGGAAAAATCATGCATTTGGGTCAACACTAGGCTAACCATAATACACCCACATAAAATTGGATTTAGACCCAGCATATTTATCAATTCAATTTAAAATTTCAACCAACACAAGCAAGATTTGCATTTGACAGGCACACACATTCAGAATTCTCATGGGTATAGTTCGAATTACACAATACAATGCTACTCATCAAAATCTATCATACAATAACACTTAATAACTTCAATCTCACACCTACTATGCAATTTAAAGCTTAAAAACTCAACAAAAATTGAAAATCAACCTTAGTAGGAGCACAAATCGAGAAAATCAATGAAATATGGTTGGGTATATTGGAAATCCAAGCAAACGCACTCCTCGAACTTTGACAACACACACTAAAGGCTCACAGTCAGTCAAAAGAAGCAAAGCAAGAGACAGAAAAACTTAGAGATATCAAAGAGTTTGAATTTTGAATTTGGAAAGGCCCTTGGCCTTTTTATACCAGGCCCGTTAGGCGGTCACGACTAACTTCACCGAACGTGTTCATGAATTGCCAATTTGAGCTCAAACTCGCTAAACATGCTTGAACAAACACCAAACCTAAAGGTTGATTCAGTGGACTCGATAGGGTCTACATAGTGTACTTTAGTGAATTGCCCTTTGGAGTTCGGATCGCCGGTTTTGACAGTACACTTTTCCACCTTTTCAAGCTCAAAAGGAGGGCAAAAATGAGTCCACACAATGCCTTTGACGTATCGTCGTTTGGGTTTTTTGCATCGCCTCTGCTTTCCTTTTCAACCTTTCAACTTTTTCTCAACCTGCACTCACAACGCACGTTATTCGAAAGCAAAATAAACAAAGTAAAGACTTGGGTTTCCTCCCAAGAAGCACTTTGTTTAATGTCATGGCACGACATAGTTCTAAATCTCAACAATCATTCTTGGGGTTCGAAATGGTGTCACTAGGTAATGATCCATTTTACCTTGGATTGAGATGAGTGGACACTTGGCTCAATTGGGTCTCCATCTGCTTGATAGAAAGTGAGTGAGAAGTCACCATATGGGATAAAGTGGAGAAGTCATTTTTCAATTTGTTCAACACTTTCTCGCACCCTTCAACCTTGTTTTAAATCCTTGCAAGCATGTCTTCACTCCGACTTCCTTCTGGCCTAGCTGGTTCTTTTGGGTGTGGACGATCGTGGGGAGGCACATACCTATCTTTTTTCATCTCCCTATCTGTTTAATTTCCACCCCTCCAGTCATTCCAAACACCATCTCTATCCTTGTTCCAACCTTGGTTCCCACCTTGTCGTTGATAATTGGTGTGGGAACCCCCCATTTGATTTCCTAAGTATTGAACTTCCTCATTGTATAATGCCTCAAATTTGGCTTCTTCCGGGCACTGCCCACTGTTGATTCCAACAGAATTTACCGACTTGGGTCCTCCTCCCATGACATGTTTAGATAACAAATCGAGTTGGGTCATCATTTTGGCCATGTTTTCATATCTTTCATGGTCATTCTTTGACTTTTTCTTTTCTTAAACTCAATAGATGAGGAACTTGGTCCTCTCTAGTGTGTCATGCTCGGTTGACCTTAGTCATATCATCAAGCAACAAAGCCACATCATACAGTTATCTCATTGATCATCCACAACTCTATTGACTGAATCAAGGCTGCAATAGAAATATTGCAAAGCAAATTGTCAAGAACACCATGTGTTGGTCATTACAAAAGCAGCTTTTAAAACCTTAACCACGTCTCATGTAGAGGTTCACCTCCAATACGCTTGAAATTTTAGATCTGGAAGTTTTGGATCTGGGTTCGAGGTTAACCATCTTTAAGGGTGGAAAAAATCTCTCCTAGAAGACATCATTTAGCTCTTCCCACGAAGTGATAGAATCATTTGGCAACTCTGGCAATCATATTGTTGCCTCTCCCGTTAAAGAGAACGGGAATAACCTCAACCTTATGGACTCTTGAGAGACATTCTTGAACACAAAGGGTTCACATACCTCCATGAAATTCCTAAGGTGTTCATGGGAATCCTTATGAGGTAGGCCCCCAAAATTTCCTTTCATCTCGAGCAATTGTATCATTGTTCTGGTTATGTGAAACACATCCCTCCCGGTTGTGGGAGGTATTCGGATTGCTCATGTGGTTTGACTAACATTCATGTGCATATTATTCAAATCACCAATATTGTTGTTTTGACCAAAGTAACTTCGTTGTCACTTCTATGGTCACTCATTGCATAAACCTACAAACCAGCCAACAACAGCACCAAATAACAATCTACTACAACCAACAAAATTAAAATCTAATTTCTCAATTAGAATTCTCAGCCACCAATCCCCAGCAGCAGCGCCACTTTGATAACGCTCAAATGTCCTCCTTAAAACCAATAAAAGGGACATCAGTCGTAGTCAACAAAAAACACAACGAAGAGTCTTGGTGAATCCCATAGAGAATGGTATATCGTGGAGAATTCCAATAAAAAAAATGGATTTTAAGATCGCTCATTTGTAATAGTAAGAACAAGTGTATGGATAATTCGACTAATTTAATATAAAGCTCTGATTATCAATTATCACAATTAAACTAAATTATCGAAGAATTCAAGAGTTAACAAACAATCTAAGGGTGTGGGGATTGGAAATGGATGTCACATATGGGTAATTGTGTTGCTCTATAGTGATGAACATTCATGAATAGGCTAAGTCATCTTCATTAACGTTAATCGTCTTTCGATCTCAAAGCATCTATGCATATAATCTCTTTCCGTCTCATCTAAATGCCAACCTAAACATTGCAATACCTTACTCTATTCTCTCTTTCAAGAACAGGGCAAACAGATCCAACCCATAACCTCTATTTCCAAGCAAGTTACAAACATCAAACCTAAATTGCTAGTATCAGACTAATTACCACTACAATCAATCTCTTTCGAGCATCGATCGAAGATCGGAAGTAGGAATTAAGTTTGTAAACTTAACCCATAAATTAACCTCATGTTAATTAGACCAAATTCATGTATAAGCAACAGCAAAACAGAGCAAAGCACAATACACACTACATTAAATCAACATTCAACCCCATAATTGCATCCCTAGATCTTGGGGTTTTAGCCACCCATCATAAAAAGTAAAGAGATTATACTTTCCATGAAATCAACAATTGGTAACGTGAAATTAAGCAATTACAAGTAACCCACTTTGGATTTAACTTCAATTTGTCAATTTCAAGCACAAAGTTGTAAAACCCCAAAAGCTAGAAAAGTGTTCTTCAAAGGTAAATTGTTCTCTCTCTAAACTCTCCACACACACTCTAATATGATATGATCTCTTGTTATCTAATATTTAATTTCTCTTTCCTTTGGGCTATTTATAATTTTCTAAAATTAGGCATAAATTTCAATACGCGACTCAATCGGCCACATTAGTCGGTCTCACTGAGCTCGTTCGGCGAAAAAACCTCAATTGGAAAACTAGATTGAGTAAGCCTTTCACGTTCGACGTATCTCCGAGTACCACCTTGATTCGCCTTTTGAGCATTCAATCATATTTTACACTGTCATTTTGGGCGATGTTCATCAAGGTCGCCTTTCTCATTCGGCGCATCGCCTTCTCCACTGGATTCCACCGACCTGATTTGATAACATAAGTGCTATGCACTGTCATTTTGGGTGAGGTCATGCTCAATTGGCGATCTGCCCTTTTTGTTAGGCGATCAACAATGTATAGTTTGTACTTCTTTTTGCATTTTAGGTAATTCTTTCAAACATCAATCCTTGCTTTGTCCAATAACCTTCATAGCTACGAATCATCAACCTTAATTTCCCAGCGAAAAGCCAGAAAGAGAAGCCCTTTTCAGCAGATAGAACTAGAAAGAGAAGCCCTTTTCACCAGGCTTCCAAGTTCGCAACTATACTTGTCTCTTAATTTCCCAGCGGAAAGCCAGATAGAACTTTGATTAGAGCAAACCCCGAGCTTGACTTTAGCTGGAAGAGCAGAGCATAAAATGCCTACTTAACTAGCAAGAGCAACGAATAAAGACAGACTTTCACACCTCATCGTGGTCGTCCCTCAGCCTCCGGCATCCATATTTCTAAACATCCCTATTAGGAGAATAAGGATAGCTAGTCACAAGCGATTTTCTCACCTACATGATATACGAATCCAAGACTTCCTAACTAGAGGCTAGTTGGTATCAAACCACGTGACATGGAAAAAAAGAGCAGCTTTGTAGGTTTTGCCATTGTAGGGTCGAAAATAATAAGAAAAAACAAATTAGAACCAACACCTGGTTCGCCAAAGTATCGCTGCCACCATGGAAGGTGGAAGAAATTCAGTCTTTTTTTGGGGGGTAGCAGATCACTCAAAGAATGAACCAAGCCAAATGATTATTCTAGAACGGCAAAATAAAGAGTTTCGACATCTTACTTTACTAGTTTCATTTCCGTATGATAGTCACCCCTTTCTCACTGCTCCCTTTCTCGGTAAAGTAGAGTGAGCATCTTCTTTTCTTCTATAATTATTTTGAATTGTTTTCTCTATTAAATATATGAATTAAGGTGAATTCATGGTCAACTTTACTTGCCATAATAATTGCCACTAAAATAGGTCTCATTTACCGGCAATTATTGTATTGTTACCGGTAATAACAAATGCCACTAAATATGAAAGCTTTACTGACAATAATAATTGGCGCTAAAAGTAATTACAATTAGCAACATGGCCACCCACGTCATGCAATACATAAAATGCCTAGATCTATTACTAAGCACATAGACAAACTACAACACAACTTCCTCTGGGATACCACATTGACAAAAAGAAACCCCACATGGTAAGTTGGGAGATAATTACTAGAGACAAGGCTTACGAAGAACTGAGTCTTCAATAATGTTCTATTAAAAATGACACTATGATTACTAAGTTAGCATGGCGCCTATATAAGCATAATAACTCCTTGTGGGCCTCCCTTCTCACCAAAAAAATACACTAGGAACACAGATCTCCATAATCCCCATAGACACTTGAAATGTAGCTCTCCTTTTTGGAGAAACATCATCTACGGTTGGAAAAACTGTATTGACAATAGTAGTGGGATCTGGAAGAAGAAATGGAATCTCATTATAGTTGGATAAATGGATCCCACAACTACATAGTTGGTCCTCTCATCCTTAATGACCAGAAACTTAAAATTAGTGATATGATCAAAGACAGATACTGGTTCTGTAATGGTCTATCCTTCGTTCTCCCACCAACAATTAAAAATTGAATTTTAGGTGTCCACATACCAAAAAACTCCCTCCCTCTAAACATAAGGGTTTGACCCTTACTGATAATGAAAGTTTTTCCACAAGTTCTACCTATAGGGCTTTAAGATATTATAACACATAGTACCATAAAATTTCGATGGCTTTGGGATCTCCAGTGCCCAAATAAGATTAAATTATTCCTCTGGTTAGTGTTCCATAATAAACTCCCTACAAATCAATGCCTAAACTCCATAGGCATCTCTACTAGCCCTACATTCTCAATATGTGGAGAAATCGAAACCAACAAGCACATTTTCATGGAATGCACCATAGTCGTCTACTATTGGACTATGCTAAATATCCACGTCCTTGTCTCCAATATCAAAGACAAGGATACTCTGAATTGGTTATGTGAGCTGGCCAATATCATAGCCTCTGTCCTAGATATTGATTGGGGATCATCCTCCCCCTTCTTTATATGAAATATCTTGCTTAATAGGAACAATAATCTCCACATAACCTCTAAAATGAAATACCCTAGTCCCTGTCCATATCGAGAGCCTTAGAATTCCTCCATCTCGCTAAGGAACACAACTATACTAACATCCACAACTACAAACTGAAACCTAACTATAGGACCCCCCCCCCCCTACTTGCCAACACAAACTAAACATTGATGGCTCCTTTAATACAAATACGAAAGAAGGGGGCATTAGATGCATCATCAGGGATAAGCAGAGCAACTGGATAGTAGGTAACCATTTGAAAATAAACACCAACTCAACCACCAATGCAGAAATCACTTCATGGACTCCAGTTAGGCTTAAAATACAATATCATTGATATGGAGATATCCACAGACTCTATTGAGGTAATAACCATGTTGAACCTTAACACAAACATTTACTTAACTATTGTTTGATGAATGCAGAGAGCTACTGCTATGATTAGGGAAGCCACCGATCAAACACGAGTTTCGAAAACAAATCAGGGCAGCCGATTTGCTAGCTAGGAAGGGGGAGAGGACGAAGAGAAGTTTTTGTGAAGAATGGACAGTTCCCCTAATGTTTGCTTTAGAAGTTTTGAAAGCAGACAAGGGTGAAACTTCTTTTGTTAATTATATTACTGATGGTTGTATTAACACAACTCCAAACTATAAACTTAACGCAACAAGTAATGTGGATGATCGTGTTGTATTGATGCATATTATATAATTAATATTATCTTGTCTTGCTTACCCAAAAAAAAGGTGGTAAAATCTTTAGTTCAAACAAAAATAAGGGGTGATAAAATACTCATAATATTCCGATTTTTTTTTATAGAAAATGAATTTATGGGATGAATATATATTTATTTACCCTAAAGAAATTTACCCTTTTTTTAAACAGAAAAATAAAATAAAATGAGAAAAGGAACATATAGGTTGAGAGGAGAAAGGGTAGTTATCTGTGTTTCTCCCTTTTATCGCCCTCAAGCCTCATCATCAGACACAGCTGCATAAACCCCATTTTCCTCTTGTCTTTTATTTTCTTTTCTCCATTCATCATCGTCAATAAAAACATATATATGTAATACAACCTACACCAATATATACACATACAGAGACGAGGAAAAAATAATTGTAACCCAAAAAAAACAAACAAACATGAAAAACAGCCGCAACCACCATTCCGCCATCGAAACGGCCGTTTCTTCATCATCAGCTGAGCAATCTCACCCGGCTGTTGCCCCACCTTCTATGACATCATCACCTGCCACCTCATCATCGGAGAAACCAACGGCACCGGTGGAGGATGTAGCTGCTTCTCGTGACCCTACCTCCGTCACTGCAGCGGTGGCGGAGTTTGTCACAGTTGAGCGGCGGAGTGCTTACGGCGCCGTTTGTAAATGGGCAATAGCCAATTTTACAAGAGTAAAGGCCAGAGCGTTATGGAGCAAGTACTTTGAAGTCGGCGGTTTCGATTGCCGTTTGCTAGTTTACCCTAAAGGTGACTCACAGGCATTGCCAGGTTATATTTCTGTATACCTTCAAATTATGGACCCTCGCAATACAACGTCTTCCAAATGGGACTGTTTTGCCAGTTATCGTCTTGCCATTGAGAACCCTACTGATTCCTCAAAGTCCATTCATCGTGATTCATGGCATCGATTCTCTTCCAAAAAGAAATCTCATGGATGGTGTGATTTTACTCCTTCCAATTCCATATTAGACCCTAAATTAGGGTTTTTATTCAACAATGATTGCATTCTTATCACTGCAGATATACTTATACTTAATGAATCAGTTAGCTTTTCACGTGATAACAACGAATTGCAGTCAAATTCTGTTTCCAATGTAGTGGTTACTGCTTCCTCTGGGGATGTTCTCAGTGGGAAATTTACTTGGAAGGTTCATAATTTTAGCTTGTTTAAAGAAATGATAAAGACTCAGAAAATTATGAGCCCCGTTTTTCCAGCTGGGGAGTGTAATTTGAGGATTAGTGTGTATCAAAGCGCGGTAAATGGGGTTGAGTATTTGTCTATGTGTTTAGAGAGTAAGGATACGGAGAAGACATTGATTTCGGATCGAAGTTGTTGGTGCTTGTTTAGAATGTCAGTGTTGAATCAGAAGCCGGGTTTGAATCACATGCATCGGGATTCTTATGGAAGGTTTGCTGCTGATAATAAGAGCGGGGATAACACAAGCTTGGGATGGAATGATTATATGAAAATGATGGATTTTATGGGATCAGATTCAGGGTTCTTGGTAGATGACACTGCTGTTTTTAGCACTTCGTTCCATGTTATTAAAGAGCTTAGTAGCTTTTCAAAGAATGGGGGACTGGTTGGACTGAGGAATGGGGGTGGTTCCAGGAAATCTGATGGTCACATGGGAAAGTTTACATGGAGGATTGAGAACTTCACAAGGTTGAAGGATATTTTAAAGAAAAGGAAGATTACTGGGCTTTGCATAAAGAGCAGGAGGTTTCAGATTGGTAACCGGGATTGTCGGCTGATTGTTTACCCCAGAGGTATGCCTTATGCTGCCTACAGTAATCTCATCGCATATGAAAATATGTTTCAGTACGTAAACAAGTTCCTTCAATATTTTGCTATGATAGATCTGATATCAAGGCTCCATGGAGACTAGAGAAATGTGTTCATGTATCATGTATGTACTTATCTGATCATGCAAAGTTCTTGCTTCCAGCATAAATGACCCTTTTGAGTCATAAATTTAATGTTGTGCTACTTGTTAATACACCCTCAATTGCTTGTGCTATTTTGTGATGATCATGCTAATTCTTGAGCACTATCACTACCTGTTCTTCAAAATATTTTAGTCATGTAGCTTCCTTTTATATCTTTCTTCATTTAGCCTTTCTTTGGAACTAAATGAGCTTCATTGAGATGGTTGTCTACTGCTTCTATCACATGTATCACAGGACTGATGTGTGCTACGTTTATCTACTAAATGAGCTTCGTTGAGATGCTTGTTTACTGCTTTTATCACATGACTGATGTGTGCTACATTTATCTACGGTATCAGGGCAGTCTCAGCCACCATGCCACCTTTCAGTGTTTCTTGAAGTTACAGATTCGAGGAATAGTAACAGTGATTGGAGTTGTTTTGTGAGCCATCGGTTGTCTGTTGTGAACCAAAAAATGGAGGAGAAGTCCGTAACCAAGGAATCTCAGAACCGATACTCTAAAGCTGCAAAAGACTGGGGTTGGCGTGAATTTGTGACTCTCACTAGTCTCTTTGATCAAGATTCTGGATTTCTCATTCAGGATACGGTCGTGTTTTCTGCAGAAGTCCTTATCTTGAAGGAGTCATCCATCGTTCAAGAATTGGTAGTTGAGGATATTGAGCTAGCAAATGCTGGTGCTCAGCTGGACGAAGCTGGGAAAAGAAGTTCTTTTACTTGGAAGGTGGAGAATTTTTTGTCCTTCAAAGAAATAATGGAAACACGGAAAATATTTAGCAAATATTTCCAAGCAGGTGGATGTGAGCTTCGTATTGGTGCGTCATTTTCTGCGTAAACCCCATTGTTTAAATTTTTAACTTTGTCTGTGTGCCATTGTTTTGACAACTGGCAGACTTGCTTCTTGTTTTACACTGCAGGTGTATATGAATCTTTTGACACTATATGTATTTATTTGGAGAGTGATCAGTCTATTGGCAATGATCCGGAGAAGAATTTTTGGGTTAAATACAGGATGGCGATTCTGAACCAGAAAAGTCATTCTAAAACTGTATGGAAGGAGTCTTCCATTTGCACTAAAACTTGGAATAATTCTGTTCTTCAATTCATGAAGATCGCAGATATGTTGGAATCAGATGCGGGGTTTCTTGTACGTGATACAGTTGTCTTTGTCTGTGAAATTTTGGACTGTTGCCCTTGGTTTGACTTTGCTGACCTAGAGGTTAGTGATCACTCGTTTTCTCTACATATCTGTTTCTTGTTTGTGGGTTTGTTGGAGGGTAAGGGGAGGTATCTGCAACTTCTCTCTGTCTGTGTCTAATCTGTGTGATCATAAAATCTCAATCACCTTCATTGTCATTTGTTCCATTCTTCCACCAAGAGATATATATTCATGAACAACAATCATCTCATGCGTTTAATCAATTTAGTTAACTGTAAAAGATGTGCCTCTATGGTTGACTTGTTTGTCTTTAGCGAACTTTTGGACATAGATTTGGTTGAAACTTGAAAATAAGAGTTTTTGAAAAATAGTTTTTGGAAGTTGAAATTGTGTCTGGACATGCATTTACTTGGAAAAAGGTTGATGTTTTGAAAGTGGAAGAAAAAAATTTGGACAGTTTTTGGAACTTGTTTTTTTTTTCTTTCGCGAACTGATTAAATTCCATGAAAACAAACAATGTTTCAATTTTTTTTGAATAAAAGCTTAAAAAATCTATGGCCAAAAAGGGAGCTTAATATGCCATGAGGCAATATGCAATTCATTCTGCTCCCACTTTATATGAGCTACAATGAAAATTGCTAATGTTACATTTTGGGTGTGGGATATTGGCAGCTTGCTAATATTTACAGGAAAGAACTACATGAAATTTCATTCTGCTCCTTCATTAGTTCATTATATGAGTGGCAGAGAAGAACTGGAGGAAGACTGATAACAAAAAGGAATAGCTGGAAATAGTGCACCTATGATATACAATATTTTTTATCCAAGGGTGTGACTTAGTGGTTAATGGAGTGGGTTGAGAACCATAAAGTCTTAGGTTCAAATCCCAGCAAAGATAAAATACTAGGTGATTTCTTCCCATCTGTCCTAGCCTGGTGGACAGAGTTTACCTAGTTTCTGTTACTGGTGGGAGAGGTGGTAGGTACCTTGTGGAATTAGTCAAGGTGCGTGCAAGCTAGCACAGACACCATGGTTATAAAAAAAAGATATAGGATATTTTTCAGCTTACTAATGAATTATAGATGTACACTTGGGTTCTTTTTGAGAATGTCTTAATTTGTATTAGGATTGAGGTCTCAGATTGAAGCTTTTTCTCTGTTCTCTTTCTTATCTCCCCTACTCTTGTTAGTTTTTTCTTCTTATTATTCTCTTTTCCTGTAGTGTTGCATTTACTTTTCAAGTTTTCAGATTTCTCTCACAAAAAAGTAGATGGTGCTTATGTTCTTAGATTTAAAATAGAGAAAAGAAGATTTGAGTGTCAAATGTCATGCATTTGTGTTCAATATTCAATTTTATTTTTCATTGAATATGCTTCAGAATTTATCTTACTAGCACTGAAGCTTGGACTTGAACCTGGTTTGGTGTTTTTTCTTTTCCTGATATAACCATTTGGTCAGGCTAATCTAGATTCGTGTAGGCCTTTAGAAGGGAAAGTGCTTCCTACCATGGGTTCTCTGTTCTCACGGCACAGAATATGGAAGTTCCATAAAACAAAATATGGACATACTTCAGATGTACCTTACCCCAAAAATGAAACTCCCTCCTGCCCATAAACAATGCACTATTGCAATTTGCAGGTCAATGAGTTTTTATTTGATTGTGGTTTCTTAGGAACACTTGTTTCATTTTTTTAACCATAAAATTATGATTTATAACACATGTAATTTTAAGAAATTATGATGTAGTGCTCATCATTCTTTTTGGGCTAATGGGAGTAATATTTCATATTCTTACCGATTAATGAAAAGATATGGACATTCTAACTCAATATTCCACTAATGTATATGAGATATTATTATAGATTATATCTATGTACCAAAATACTTTGCCTGATATTATTTACTCTATAGTTTGTATTATGCAACTTAAACATAACCCGTATTCATGACCCAGACCTCCCCAACCCTTAAAAAAAGAAAAAAGGAAGAAGTACATTCAAGAATAGCCTAAACCTTATCTACAAAAAGAATTTACTCACCCTGACTAGCAAGACTAATAAAATAGAAGACCATATTAGCATGTAGAGAAATGCTTAAGATGACAGTTTGAAGAGTACAAAAAATTGTCAGATTAAAAGTGCTGCACAATGTAAGGGAACGATGTTTCCAAAATTAGGTCTATTTCTAGACTCAAATATAAAGAAATTCTTTGCTTGTTTTATGGTGTAAACTGGAAAATGTATATGAGGTACACAATCTGATAAATTACTCAGCTCCTGGCATGCCAAGAAAGTTTTACATCTCTATATTGTATTTAGCTGCACTATCTTAGTGCTGGTGCAGTTACAATAAAGCTTTGTAATTTTTTAAAAAGATAATATAAAGTGGTACTCCCCTCTAGTCCATACTAAGTGAATTATTGGGGTATGACACACCCCTTAAGAAAAATATTTGAAGACATAAATTAAAGGCTCTTTCCACTATTACCCTTTTTGATTATTTCCAAATTAGTCTCCCTAGAAAATATAAAGTAGTTAAGAACCTCATTAAATACACAGTAAATATGGAAAAAAGCCCCAACAATTTTCTTGAACTTTGAATAGTTCACTTATTTTCAACTATGAAAAATGTCCCAACAATTCACTTATTATGGACTAGAGGGAGAATTAGTTTTTTATGATAAAAAATAATTTTTAATGAAGTGGTATTAGTTGGTTTCATTTAAATTCTTTTAAGAAAAATAAATCAATGTTTTTTTCCATAAAGTAAACCAAGGTTTTTCTTTTGGATGGATAAAAAGGAGAGTCGGTCAATATTTTTAGAAGAGAGAGTATCAGTTCTTTTAAGGCTTAAGGCTTACTTGCACTGTGTTTTAGTGTTGAAGTTTGGTGTAGTGCAGGCTGTATGCTTCCCCTCACGTAGGTGATACCTCAGCATAGGCACCAAGACACTGAGGCGTGTGCTTAGTAGCCGATAAGCTTGTGCTGAGGAGGCTGCAGCTAAACATAAATGTAGCTAGCAAAGAGGCGTCTTTATTGTGTAAATATTGGTAGACATGGTAGTGATTATGAATAGGAATTAGTTTTAAGAAGAATATTCAATTTTAATTGGGAATTGAATATATGGATCATTATAAAGTAATTTCTTAATGTGATTGTCGTAATCTTTTTCATATTGCACTTGATAGTATTCCCTCCATTTCATATTAATTGAATTGTTGAGACATTTTTTATTTTTCAAATTAACTTAATTATTCAATTTTCTAGACTACTTTTAAAATGTTCTTCCAATTTTACCCTTCATTAGTTAGTATTGGAATTAGTTATTAATAAATGTTTAGTTATTTTAATCATAAATTTGACAATAATTAATAAGGGTCAAAATGGAAAGTTATACCTAATTTATGCGTTAATCTTCTTTTCTTACAGGTGTGAAACACCTCAACAATTCAATTAATATGAAATGGAGGGAGTAGTTTTTTTCTGGTCATTTATTCAATGTATTTGTGTTTGTATCTATTTTGTTGCATTACATTTATGTATCTTTAATATTTTCTTCATTTGCATTTTTTCACTAAAGCGTGTTGTTCATATACTTTTTGGCCTAGAGTGTTAGCGATTTTGCTACTTCCCTAGGCATTTCACTTTCGACAACGCTGGCGAGTATTATAAGTTCATATTAATCATGTTTTTTGTTATCTTAGACTTAAAATATTGAGGTCAATGGGACGATTGGGTGGCAATTGCATCCCATTGACGTTTATCCCATAAATTAAAACGCCTCCTCCTGTTCATTGCTTCCAAGGATCTGTAATCCAATCATCTGTTGGGCCAAATGGGCCTTACATTCTGTTAAGTATGTGCCATAGAGTACCATTTTGGTACATTCACCTTGTTTATAATCAAATAAGCTAAGGCCTAAGCAGTGTTGTGAAAGGCGATCGCAGTGAGGTGACCCTACATCGCCTATAAACTTTGTGGCCAGGCGATCTCAAAAGGCGACACCATGGTGAGAGGCGAGAAAGGCGTCTCCTTTTGTTTCTTAAAAAAAGGCGTCCAATTTAGGGTTTTAAAAGTTAAAAAGGTAATTTTAGGGTTTTCTTTCCAAATTTGCACAGTTGCATTTGTAGCTGCATTCTTAGACTACGACTGTGATTCCAACCAGTCGACTAGACTAGGCTACTCCGACGACCAGCCAGACTTTCCTATCGACTCCAAAGTCCAACCAATACGTGTTTCTTCTTTTCTCCCTCAGATTTCTTTTTCCTCCTTTAGATTTCAGAGTTACTTCTACCTCTGGTTTTTTCTCTCCCTGTTTTAACGTTTGTTCTGTTTTTTTCTCATTCAAGTTCTAGACTTTTAGTATGTACTGTTTTTTTTCAGTTGAAT
Source organism: Solanum piurae (assembly GCA_029582685.1). Taxonomy (NCBI): domain Eukaryota; kingdom Viridiplantae; phylum Streptophyta; class Magnoliopsida; order Solanales; family Solanaceae; genus Solanum; species Solanum piurae. The sequence continues at coordinate 18,158 of JAJOOO010002728.1, forward strand.
TGAAATATTTGTTAATATGTTATTGTTATTGGGATTTTGATTATTTATATATGCAATTAAATATTTTAATTTTTTGGTATTAATTGACACTGCACTTCAAAAAGGCGAGCGCGTCGCCGCTCGCCTCGGTTTGTGGCAAGGCAGACCCTTGTCGCCTTTTGTTGCATTTCACTGTCCAAAACACTGGGCCTAATGGTATAGCCATTACATACCTCGAGTCTAAGCTTGTAAAACTTTGAATCTTTTCCTTCCTCAATCCAATTAATTCAAGAATCTCTGCTAAAAAAGATAATTGAAAGTGACTTGCTATGATATTACACCCAATTGGTCTTTCATCCTAGCTTAGGGTTTAGCCCATGGCTAACTCAAACCATTATTCATCCCCAAAATTAAACCTTAAGGGTCTGTTTAGAAGGCCATCTTGTTATTGGATTTATTTGGGTGTAATTACACAGTATCATTGCTAGCATCAAGTAGTTGCAAAGGATAGTACAAGTGAATTATGTTTGAGCTCACAAAAAATGAATATAGCCTCCTTGAACAAAGGTGGCTATTCTTGAACCCCAGGGAGCAATAAACTGCAATTTGTGTTTTCGGGTTATCTACAGGTGTTACATTTGACCAGCTATTAGTTCACTGTATTCTGCTTCTTCAGAATCTATGTTTTTTTGTTTTCTGCTTCTTTTCTTTATCCTATGACCAAACAACCCCTGCTCTTATTAGTTGGGGCATTACATGTGGCTTGGTCTGGCAGTGTTTAGTTGCAAATTTCTTTTCCCATGAATATTAGTTGCTAGTAGAATATTTTTTTGTATGATCTTAATTTCTCTATCTTGTTTCTTCTATTTTTTCTAGGTGTTGGCTTCTGAGGATGATCAAGATGCTCTGACAACTGACCCTGATGAACTCATTGACTCAGAAGATAGTGAAGGGATCAGTGATGAAGAAGATATATTCAGAAATCTTCTCTCTGGAGCTGGGTTTCACCTCACATATGGGGATAATCCATCGCAGCCACAGGTCACTCTAAGGGAAAAACTCCTTATGGATGCCGGTGCAATAGCTGGGTTCTTGACGGGACTTCGTGTGTATCTTGATGACCCTGCTAAAGTAAAGCGTCTACTCCTTCCTACTAATATATCTGGTTGTAGTGATGGAAAGAAGGTAAATAAAAATGACAAATCCTCCCCCAGCTTAATGAACTTGCTGATGGGGGTAAAAGTGTTGCAGCAAGCGATCGTTGATCTACTGTTGGATATTATGGTTGAATGTTGCCAACCTTCCGAAGGAAGTTCGAGTAGTGGGTCATCCGAAGGGAATCCTAAAACTTTTCCAGATGGAAATAGAGCAGGTAGTCAATTGGGGTCTGATAGAGCTAATGGTGCAAATGAACCTTTGCAACTTTACACCCATGATAGACTGGATACAGTGACAGATGAGAGCATGAATTCATCTGCTGTTCAGAGCTCAGATATTGATGGGATTAATGCACATGAAAGGGCATTCAATGGGAAACCTATGCATCCGCATCCGCCAGAAACATCTGCTGGTGGTTCCTCTGAAAATCCTTCCCTTCGTACTAAGGTACAACTGCTATCTTCCTGTTGAAGTTTTCTGGTTTGATATATCTGGGTATATAGACCATTCAAAGAATCTTTAATTTCAGACTAAATGGCCAGAGCAGTCTGAGGAGCTTCTTGGACTGATAGTGAACTCCCTGAGAGCACTTGATGGAGCTGTTCCACAAGGTTGTCCTGAGCCAAGGAGGAGGCCACAGTCAGCCGAAAAGATAGCCCTTGTATTGGATAAAGCTCCGAAGCATCTACAGCCGGACCTAGTTGCTTTGGTTCCAAAATTGGTTGAGCATTCAGAACATCCACTTGCTGCTTATGCGCTTCTAGAACGACTTCAGAAGCCAGATGCTGAACCTGCATTAATGATTCCAGTAAGATAATCTTAATTATCTTTCATTTCTTCCAAACATACATGAAACATTTGTACCTTCACATTATTTCTATCACATATTTGTTAGAATAGGAATAGGAACATGAATAGTATCTAGAAACCTACTTGAAAAAAGACTGTAATATTGTGTCTATAAATAGAGTTTCATACACAATTCAATAATGTTTTTCTCCTTTATTTCTTACATGGTATTAGAGCTTTGGTGAAAAATATTGGGGAAAGAAAACAAAGTCATGGTCACCATGCCTCAATTTTCTGGTGGAGTTTTCCGTCATCTTCTTCTTCTATCGGGGTTATGCGAAACCAACAGTCCAACACTACCATAGGGTCCCCCACCTTTTGCCGACCAAAACTCAGCCTACCACTCCGGCAATCGGCCTCACACGTGCCTCCTAGAAGCCTGTCACCTCCTGCAAGATCTGACCACGCGCCGGCACATGAGCCTTTTCCAGCAACTTTCTTGTTCAAGATTTACTTGTCTCTTGATTTCGAGACGACCCGTACAATTTATACCAAATTTTGAGCACTTCTCCGTGAGGAAATCATTGTTCCAACAACTTAGTACTATTTCCGGCAAATCCAGGCTGTTTCCAGCCACTTTTTTGGTTGATTATTTTCCATTAGGGTCGCCCGGTCATTCTGACCTACCCATATAGTATATTCCTGATTTTAATCACTTTCTGGCAGTTAGATCTGATTTTCCGTCGTCCAAAACAAGTTTTTTATTTCAGATTCCGGCAACGGTTTGTATTTTTCAGATTTTAGGCTACAAAATTCTGATTTCACTAGATATCTTTCAACATTGCCAAACTAAAGACTTGTAACACTGAAGTATTTTTCTAAGTATTGAGGTTGATCAGTCCAGATCAAGTATTGCTATTTTTGACACAATATGCCGTAGACATTGTTGAGGAGAGAAGAGTGATGGGATGTAGACTTATTGTTACTCATATGGATCCAAATGCTACTCTCTTGCCAAGACAAGGGGAGCCACAAAGATATAGGCAGCTGGTTGGAAAGTTGAATTATCTCAAGGTGACTAGACCTGCCATCTCTTTTCATGTGAGTGTTGTAAGTCAGTTTATAACTTCTCCTTGTGATAGTCATTGGGATGTAGTTTGTATGCTGCAATATATACAGTTAGCTCCAGGGAAAGGACTACACTTTGAGGATTGAGGTTGGATATACAGACATTGATTAGGACGTTTTACATCCGGCTATTGTGTTTTAGTAGGAGGTAATTTGGTGTCCTTGAAGAGTAAGAAACAAAGTGGGGTTGCTCGATCTAGTGCAGTAGCAAAATATCGAGTAATGACTATAACAACTTGTGTGCTAATTTGGATCAAACTGTTGATGAGAGAACTAAAACTAGGAGAAATCGGTTTAGATGAAACTTGTGTGTGATAATCAAGTGGCCCTTGATATCAACCCTTCGGGGTGGCCCAGTTGTTTGGGCTTGAGACTTCCATGTTGGAGGTCTCAAGTTCGAAACCCCTTGCCAGCGAAAGCAAGGGGTTTGCCTTCTGGGTCGAGCTCGTCGCACCAGGCTTGCGTAGTGTGGATTACCCCTCCTGTTTGCGAGCTATTGCATATGAGCGGGGGTTTTACCCTGTGCACACCCAAAGGATAGCGGCTGCGGGTTTCCCTTGTCATAAAAAAAAAGTGGCCCTTGATATTGCGTCAAATGTAGTATTTTCATGAGAGGAGTAAACACATTAAGATTGACTGTCACCTTGTCACAAAAAGATGCTCAGGAGATATTGTTACAAAATTTGTCAAGTTGAGTGATCAACTTGCAAATATTTTTCCCCAAGTCCCTCATCGGTTCTCATATTAATTACATTCGTAACAAGCTCGGTCCATATAACTTGTATGCACCAAGCTTGAGGGGGACCGTTAGAACAGTAATAGGAACAAGGATAATATGTAGAATCCTACTTGGAAAATGATTATAATAATATAGTGTCTATAAATAGATTCTCAGCACAATTCAATAATATTTTTCTCCTTTATTTCTTGCATATACATTTAGCATTCAGCTCTTATGTAGTGACATTTTAGTGATCTGATGGCTTTAAGTATTAATCTCTCAGGTCTTTGGTGCACTCGGGCAGTTGGAGTGTAGCAGTGATGTGTGGGAACGTGTCCTTTTCCAGTCATTTGATCTGTTAGTGAATTCCATTGATGAACCTCTTGCAGCAACTGTTGACTTCATATTCAAGGCTGCCCTTCATTGTCATCATCTTCCAGAAGCAGTATGCATAAAATTTGGTTTTATATAATTTTTGGTCATATTTTGCACCCTTCTACAAGTGTAATGTTTTGATTTCTCTGCAGGTCAGAGCCGTACGTATCAGGCTGAAAAAACTAGGCAATGAAGTCTCCCCATGTGTTCTTGATTATTTGAGCCGAACTGTAAATAGCTGTTCAGATGTTGCTGAAGCTATTCTAAGAGATATTGATTGTGAGAATAAGTCTGGTGATAATTGCTCGGCTGTACCATGTGGGATTTTCTTATTTGGTGAAAGTTGTCATACTTCTGAAAGACCACGTGAAGTGGATGAGCAAGCTTTCCTTTCAAATCATCATTTTTCCGATATTTATATACTTATTGATATGTTATCAATTCAATGTCTTGCCCTTGAAGCTTCCCAAACATTTGAGAGAACTGTAGCTCGAGGGGCCATTGTGGCTCAGTCTGTAGCCATGGTCTTGGAAAGACGTTTTGCCCGGAGATTAAATTTGACCTCTCAATATGTTGAAAATTTTCCGCATACTGACGTGATTGTGGAAGGGGAAACCATTGAGCAATTGACAGCCCAGCGAGATGATTTTACATCAATTCTTGGTCTTACTGAGACATTGGCACTCTCTAGAGATCCACGTGTAAAAGGTTTTGTAAAGTTGCTTTACACCATATTGTTTAAGTGGTATGCTGATGAGTCTTACCGATTGAGGATACTCAAGAGGCTTGTTGATCGTGTTACCATTTCAAGGGAAAATGCTTGTGAAGTAGATCTATATTTGGAGATATTGATAATCTTGATGTGTGAGGAGCAGGAAATTGTTAGACCAGTCCTAAGCATGATGAGGGAGGTTGCTGAACTTGCCAATGTTGACCGTGCCGCACTTTGGCATCAATTGTGTGCTATTGAGGATGAAATTATGCGCATTCGCGAGGAAAGAAAAGTGGAAAATGCCAGTATGGCTAAAGAAAAATCTATCATGTCCCAAAAGCTTAATGAATCGGAGGCTACTAACAACCATCTCAAGGTATCTTGGTCATTATTGTTTCTTTTTTGGGATTCTACTTTTCAAAGCATGCTTGTTTGAAAGAATATCTCATTCTTTTTCTGGTGATTTTGATTTGACAAACATTGAACATCAGTCTGAAATGAGGATTGAGATGGATCGTTTTGCTCGGGAAAGAAAGGAACTCGCGGAACAGGTACAAGAAGTTGAGAGTCAACTTGATTGGCTACGGTCTGAGCGGGATGAGAAAATTTCTAAGCTCACTGCAGAAAAAAGAACTATTCAAGATCGTTTGCATGATGCCGAGGCACAACTTTCCCAACTGAAATCACGGAAACGTGATGAATTGAAGGTATGCATGCATGTATTATTTTTTAAGCTGAACCCCTTTGAGTTTGTTATATAGCTTCAAACCTTTATGAGCTTTAGTTTGTTCAGTCTTTCCCATGATTTCCACTGATGACATTACTATTTTTCTATCTTATCTTTTCGTTGCTACCTGTTTATATATTTTTTTTTTGCTTTCTCCCCTGAAAGCTCTTATTCTGTCTATTGATCATATTACCAATTGAGTGGTGCGTTCTGGTCATTTTATCAACAAATTTATACTCCCTCCATTCAATTTGTTTGTTTGATTTTGACTTGGCATTTAAGAAAGTAAAGAATAAACTAAAGATATGTAGAATGTATCAAAATGTCTTTTAATTTTGTGGTCTTAAACATGCCATGTGGAAAGTTAGGATTAAAGAGTTGCCAAAAAAGGAAAGAGACCCCACACCATGCAAAGCGAAGCCCGGTGTTTAAGTGGAGAAGGGTAGAGGGGCGGGCCCATTATCCACCGAGTTTAGAAGGCTGTGATTGGTCCAAAGGGCGGGTCACAGACGGATTTCTCGATTATAAAAAAAAAAGAAAAAAAGACATTCTTTTTAAAACCGACTAAAAAGGAAAGTAAGACATAAATTAAAACGGAGGGAGTATTTTCCCAACAACAACAACATACCTAGTGTAACCCCACAAGTGGGGTTTGGGGAAGGTAGTGTGTATGCTGGCCTTACTTCTACCTTGGGAGGTAGAGAGGTTGGTTCCGATAGACCCTCAGCTCAAGTAAAAACATTACAAAACAAATTTCCTGAATGAGTTAAAAATTTCTTTGAAGCTTGACATTTTTGGTGTCATTTCACCAGATTTTTATCTACACAAGTCAATTCATTATGAAATATTAAGGGTCTGATGCTACAACTTACCTCAATTAGAATCAGTTTTTTGGTCTTGCCAGTTTCTGAGTAAGACTCTGAATCAGACCATGTGGCATTCTTGTTAGGTATATCATTTTTTATTTTGCTGCTCTTTTAATCTCATAGCTTTGTTGCTTTCAGATGAGTTTTAAGTTGCACCTAGACCTCAAAGTCAAATCATGTTGTTAATTATGCCAATAACCTTTCATGTGCAATCAAATAATAATATCAACGTTCTATGCCAGTATTTATAGTAAATTACTTCATCCGGCACCAATTTGGTTGACACTCTTTCATTTTTTGTCTGCCCCAGAAAGATCAAAGCCTTTTTATATTTAGATGCTAATTATTTTTTCTATTCCCATTTTTGCTAAACATTACTTGCTATAGAGGTCCCAGTGAATACAAAAATAAAATTTTACAAGGTTTTTCTGTAATAGTGTAGGGGCCAGTTTGTGCACCTAGACTGTTCTACTTGGATACCTGCTATATCTCCAACCAGCATAGCTATTGGGTAATTCAACCCACTACGATTTGGGCAAATGGGATGAGATCACCTAGTATCTTTTTTTTTCTTGTCTTTGCTACGATTTGAACCCTGGTCCTCCAGTATTTGGACCCGCTGCATTGTCAATAGACCATACCCCCTTGTGCGGAACTTTTGCAAGGGTTCTTATGGTGTTATAGTGTTTGCTTTGTGATTTCTTTTTTTCCTAGACGCCATAAATAGTCAACAATGCCAAACAATTTAAGACAGTGGAGTATTGCTTTTGTGCAACCAAATAAAGTTTTTTTTTTGTGTAGAACCCAGCTATTTGATTATGTTTTACTTTTCTTCAAGGAGTGCCTCCAGAGTCACTTTTTTTGGAACTGCTGAAAGGTTCAATCTAGTTCTTGAAGGATTGGAAATATTCAAAGACCTTTGACAATTGTGCTTGCAATAGTTGCAAATGGAAGTTCTTGTGTTTTAAATTTGTATGCGCTTCTGCTGTTAATGCAGAATAACTTCAGGATTTTACTAACTCATTAGCTCTGGCTTAGATAGTTTGTATAGTTAGCCAGAGATTTTTTTGTATCTTCTTGATGCTGTTATTAATACCACTTATCTTATCAAAAAAAATAATTGTATGTGCTTGTTTCTTTTTATTTTACTTTGGGGTGTTCTCCAAATGGATTCACACATGACATATTTTTCTCTTTCCTTGACTGATAAACTATCAATCTTTCAGAGAGTGATGAAGGAGAAAAATGCTCTTGCGGAAAGGTTGAAGAATGCTGAAGCTGCACGGAAAAGATTTGATGAGGAATTGAAACGGTATGCCACAGAGAAAGTGACCAGAGAAGAATTACGAAAATCACTTGAGGATGAAGTACGCCGCTTGACTCAAACAGTTGGGCAAACGGAAGAGGAGAAACGTGAAAAGGAGGAGCAGGTTGCTCGCTGTGAAGCTTTTATCGACGGAATGGAATCTAAGCTGGAGGCTTGCGAGGTTTTTGCTCTTGATATTTCTTGTTCTATTTCCTGATATTTCGTCTTCCACCTTCATTATGGTGGCGGTTTAAATCTTTATGTTGTGAAAAAGTAAGAAAAAAGGATCTTTCCTTACTTGGTCGAATATCACAGAATATCTAAAAATGAAAAATATATATTAGGCAAAGCAGCCATTATAGTATTTATTTTTTTACTCCTCCCGAATGAAGGATGGATATTTGATCATTTAGGGAGTATTTTTTCTTTCTTCAGTGTTAAAAGAGGGTAGATGATTTTTCTTGTAGAGCCCACATATACATAAATTACTCCCTATCCGTTTTTACTCTTTATATTTCTTTTCTCTTTCCTGTGGGATTATTTTGTTGTTGTATCTTTCTTCTCTTTGCTTTTTCATGCAAGATAAAGAAAGTTTTTATTTTTTTATACAAATAAAAAAGGGAAAAGAAGAAAAGTTAGGACTGAATTGCTTGATTTTCCTCAAGCATGATGGGGTTTAAATAGTGTTTACAAGTAAATTGTAAAAGAAAGGAAATATGGAAGTAATTCTAAAAAAGGAAACTAATTATTAATAGTTCCTGTTCCTATTTACACAATTATAGGGATTCTAAACCCTATAGATACAAGGAACGAGTTCTTGCTATTAATATTTTTCTAATTCTTAACATCCACCCCCTCAAGTTGGAGCTTATGTATTGTGTATGCTCCTTAGTTACCACAAACACACTCAATTCTGGAGCCACAAAGGGATTTTGTTAAGTTGTCGAACTCTGTCACAATCTATCGTCGAATAAAAAATGACAATATACTTATATATGCTTTCATTCGTTAATGAAACACTGTACCCGAAACAATGTGTATTGCTACCTGTTTTTTCACATTTAAATTTCATGGATAGTAGAATGAGATGTTTGATCCCTCTATCTGATGTAGGCAGGATTCCAGTTCCACTTGTCTGAGCCACATCAACTTTGTTTTCTTTGTAATAAGAAAACAATCTCTTTTTCTTGCTTTTGTAAGGTTTAGAAGAGAAATATAAGATTTTTTTCTTGGGAAGGAAGTATTTTTTTTTTCAGTTCTGTAAATTGAAACAGAGAAAGTGAATGAACTTTTGAACCAGAGAGAACTTGCTTTTAGCAGAAAAAGAATTAGAGGAAGAAGTATGAGATGATTTTCACAGTAGGTAGAAAGAATACTGGGAGTTTGGAGTCAAATACTTGCTCTGTTAAAAGAATATTTGAGGTTGGGAGAACAAATTTTTAGAATAGGGACAAGTGTTTTTGGGAGCACGAACTGGAAAAAGCGACAAGGCTCTGCTTCACGCTTTAAGGGAAGCGACTACTTCATTGAAGTGAAGCACAATTTTTAACAAAGACTAAAAGATAGAGATAATTTGTATATATAAACAAAAGTTTAAATTAAAAACTAAAAAGTAGATATCACAAAATTCTCCATAGACCATAAGACAAAAATCAACAACATATTACATCAGTAGTAAGTAAAGAAATCAGCAACATTTTATTATTCACTGTTAAAATAAGTTCAGCAACATATAACTTAATCAATAATCACTGTTAAGGAAAAAGAATATCATATAATTTAATAAACAATCACTGTTAAGAAAAAAATATTCAGCTACATATATAATTTAAAAAATTAGACCAAAGAAGAGAAGAAGAAAACAGAGATGAAGAAAATGAACCCCAGGCTAGCAGCACAACTGCACCAGAAATAACTGAGGAGGAGGAAGAAGGGAGAAGAAAGAAGAAATAAAAAGGAGGAAGTACCTGGTTTTCGCTGAAGGTTGAGGTTGAAACTCTAGATTTTTGTCGAGGTTAAGTTGCGTTATTTAAAATCAATGATTTCACACTTAAGAAATATATCAATGATTTTACACTTGAGAAATAAATGCTATCACTTATCTTGAATGGAGAGAAGAACATTGATAGCCAGAGAGAGTAGCTGTGCTAGACCCTGGAAGAAAGAAGAAACCGAGAAAGTATTGGCCAGGCGAGCGATACTCAGAGGCTGACACCACCTGTCGCTAGTGGAAGCTATTCAAATCTTTACCAAGATCTTAGATGCTCAAATGGACCTTAGGCTTAACTAATCTGAAAAACCTACTCATGAGGCATTGAAGTGAAAACTGTCCAAGACCATGCATGCCTAGGACTAGACATCTGAATCATGAACATTATGACATGCGGCCTAACATCAGATAAACCAAGAATTGGAAGGTTTGGCTTTGATACCATGTAAAAAATGAGAAAAGGAAGAGATGTCAGGAATGAATTGCTTGATTATTCCTTCAAACATGTTGGGGTTTAAATAGTGTTTACAAGTAATCCTGAAAAGGAAAGGATATTATGCTAGTAATCCTAAAAAAGTTAAGGGAAGTAATTATTAATAATTCCTATGCCTATTTACACAATTGTAGGGGTTCTAAACCTTTCCTATAAATTCATGGATAAGATATTTCATGAGGTGAGCATTGTCTTAAGACCTTATAGTATGCCATCCACAGTCAATGTGGGACTCTTAACTTGTCCTATTCATACTAAACCTTTTCCTTGACAGACTGCCATTAAACCCGTGTTTAAAGGAATATGGAGAACATGTCTTATTCATATATGCATTTCTAAAGTTCGTAGAGCATGATTTGCTAAGTTCCTCTGTCCAAAAAATAAACTATCTTATTCATTCTTTTTTTCTTTTGGTTGTAGCAATGGGAGTACAAAAAAAGGAAAAAAAATTCTTGAATAGCATTACTCGTGGCAGCTGACCAACTTTGATAGAACTTTTCTGAAAGAAAAAATTGAGGGCTAGCCCACAGCCTGCTATGGGCTGGGGTGCACTAGCATTTTGAGAGTATTTTCACATGAAAGGCAGGACCTGGTTAGGCTGTTGAGTTCTATATCCTACTAGCGCTGGTTCAAGTGTTTTGAGTCTATATAAGAGTACTGAAAAAAAATCCTTGAATAGCATTACTGGTGGCAGCTGACCAACTTTTATAGGACTTTCTGAAAGAAAAAATTGAGGGCTAGCCCACAGCCTGCTATGGGCTGGGGTGCGCTAGCATTTTGAGAGTACTTTCACATGAAAAACAGGACTGGGTTAGGCTGTTGAGTTCTATATCCTACTAGGGCTGGTTCAGGTGTTTTGAGTCTATATAAGAGTACTAATATTTTGTTGGTTTCTTGGACGTGCCTTTCTTGCTTTCACTTTCTCTCAAAGGTCGCATAAGAGTGTAAAAGCTAGCAAAGCTGTGGATCTTTTTTTAATTTCTTTTGTTCTTTTTATTTTCTTTTATTTTTTAGAAACTTTATATTAGTCAAAATAGGAAAAAATAAAAATGCATAGTAACTCTTTCTTTAGATAAGTAGATATTAGGCCAATTCTAATAATTTGATGATTTAATCATTTTACTTCGTGTTTTTTTTGTTTTTTTTTTCCATTTTTCTTGCACATCATTAGTGATCATTGTTACTCTACAAATTTAGCAATTTCGGTGCATCTTGCGACTCCTATGTATTTCCGTGGAACTTACGGTGATAGGCATTAGTATCAAAATTGATTTTTTTCTTTTGTTGCTTCATTTTCAGCAATACATCCGTCAGCTTGAAGGATCACTTCAGGAAGAAATGTCTCGGCATGCCCCACTGTATGGAGCTGGCTTGGAAGCTTTATCAATGAATGAGTTGGAGACATTATCACGTATTCATGAAGAAGGACTCAGACAGATCCACGTTATCCAACAGCGCAATGGAAGTCCAGCTGGTAGTCCTCTAGTAAGCCCCCACAATCTTCCACCCACTCATGCTTTGTTTCCTGCTCCTCCTCCAATGGCAGTTGGACTGCCCCCATCCCTTGTTCCGAATGGTGTTGGGATCCACAGCAATGGGCATGGAAATGGTTCGATTGGGCCGTGGTTCAATCATTCTTGAATCTAGGTCAAGGATGACCCATGTTATGATCAAGGTGTTTAGGTGTCTCATCCTCGAGCCTTGGAGCTTGGTCGGAGAGCAATGTGTAGGCAGTCGTTGTTTTTAAATTTTCAAGTTCTCTTGGCATAGGCTGGTTGCACTGTGGGGAAAAAAATGGTAGTCATCCTATAGCATCAACAATTTAACGTTCATGGTTTTAAGTTTTTTGTCAAATCAATTAAAATGCATTAGAAAGTTTTGATTATAGTTTGTCTGGTATTCTCCGAGAACGAAAGCTCAATGATCCTCATTCATGCCTATCAAAATAATTGAAAAAAATCCGGCAGATGCCCTTGTTATTTTTTAACTTGCATACCCTTATAGAGTTTTGGTCTTACGGGTTGACCTCCTTTCCTTCTTTGTTCCTGTGCCTGCTTATGAATCAGTGAGTCTATACAGTTAGGGTGTGGAGGAAAACATTTTCTACTTTTTCATACATTTTTTTCTAGAAAAACAAGTTCCTTAATGACTTCCTTAGTCCAAGTACTGGGAAAAAAGTGTTTCATAAGTGATATTTCAAACACACCCCTTTTAACTCTTGCACCCATAGCCTTTATCCTTACCACCACTCTTATCTCTCATAGTATAGAAATATTTTTAGGATGATACTTATTGTTTACTTACTTATCACTCAAAAATAACCAACAAATTCATATATATATATTTTTTGCTTGCTATAGATCACACTTGTACGTCTTACGTTTTTGCTCAGACCTTGAGATTAAAAGAATAGCACTCGACTCTTTTAGCTATCACTCGACCCTTTTATTAGCTATCATCCTCTTCTATTTCGGCTATCGTTACCAGGTTAGGTCCATAGAAGGTGACAACTTATTTATTGCATGGAAGTGACTAAATTATTTCTTCTAACGAAAAAGTGATTTAACTTTATCCAAGTAGTATGAATGTCACCAAATTATTTTTGTACTAAAAGTTAGGGCGTATATAACTGGGTTGGTTCGGATTTTTCACATATCAAATCAAATTATTTGTGTAGGATTTTTAAATCTATCAAACTAATAAAACTCTCGGCTTTTTTTTCTAGGTTTTTATAGTAAAGTATTCATACAAACATATAATTAACTCGTGCTCCAAATATTTCTTTAGTCCTATCAAAATACAATTATCTAAGATGTTTCTTAATAAATTAACATATATTATGAGATAAATGACACTAAAATAATAATGAAATTGCATAAAATAAACATTGCAAATTAATAAGTTATGATGAAAATGATCATAATTTAAAAGTACTAAATTATGCTAAAATAGGTCTAATAAGTATTAATTACATGATTAAACATTAAAGAAAATATAAAATTAGATTATGTATTTTAAATGTCTAAATCAATTTAAAACGAAAGAACAAATATTCAACATTATTGTCATTGTTAGTTTTGAATTAATTTTAATTTGAGTTTTATTATAGAGTTACTAATATCTATGAACTACAACATTTATTGTGTCATTCAAAATTTCAAGTTCAAAAACTTGAAATAATATGTTAAAAGATGAAAAAGTAAGACAAATATTTAGAAATTTTATCAAAGTAAATACTTTTATGTATAAAATATATTTCCGATTTGTCTCGATTTGCGATTTGATTCGACTTTCGATTTGCTTTTGTACACTCCATTTAACTATATCAGAGCACCACAAAATGTTTTTAGGAGGAAACAAAAGATATATTGTAATTAAGGGTGTTCACGGGTCGGTTTGGATTTGTTATTGGTCAAAATCAAAACCAAACAACAACTTAATCGGTTTTTAAATTATCAAAATCAAACTAACCAAATATAATATATATTTATCAGTTTGATTGTTATCAAATTCGGTTCGGTTTGGTTTAATTTGGTCCGATTATTCGGTTATTAACCATAGACAAATAAAATAAACAATTCATTCAAAACGTGAAAAAAGTGACAACAATTCATTCAAAATGAAAAATAGTTAGAATGGCTGACATTACATAACTTTCGATCATTAAACTTACTATGAATAAAGCTTCAAACTTCATAATTTTACCCTAGAAGGAAGAGACAGTGACATTTTCAATCCCACAAAGAATTATCGTAGATACTCATATACTGTGGCAGAGCTAGAATGTCGCTTAAGGGGTGTCAAAATATAAAGAAATAAAATCATATAAAAGCCAAGGAGTGTCAATATGTGATGTATATACATAAAAAAAAAAAATTCATTCTAGCTACACAATGTAATTTTTCGACGCAGGGGTGTTGGTCGACACCCCTTAACTGCATGTGGCTCCGCCACTGCTCATATATACATGAAACCAATAAGATAAATGTTCTCACCTTGGACATTTTTACTTTTATAAATAAATTGTGATGAGAACATATATGCGATTTTTAAAATTGTTTATAAAAATAATATATTATGTATGTATAATAATAAAATAATGTATATAATTTATCAGTTCGGTTAGGTTATTTCTTTGGGAACAAAATCATAACCAACCCAAATACTATCGGTTTTTAAAAATATAAAACCAAGCCAAATCAAACCTAAATAAAATCAGTTTATTTAATCGATTTGGTTCGATTTTTTGATTTAGATAGAATTTTATTCAAACCGTGAACACCCCTAATTATAATGATATTTATGTGATGTTTTTTTTACAAAATGTCATTGTTAGTGAGTTCACGTGGAGTAGTACAAAGTTGAGTGATTCCCTAGTTAAGTAGAATAATTTAGTGAGTGAATGATATTTAAGCTAAATTGAGTGTTGTTTTAGTTAAATTTTTTTTTTAGGAAGTTAAGTATATATCTGTATGTAGAACTACCTTAGTTATCACTTATTTGGACTCAATAGAAAGATCATTTGTGTATTGTTTTTCCGTTATCACCTACCTAACACACTTGTTTTTGGCGAATAAAAAATGAGTCCGGTATTAGTGACTCCTATCACAATAACAAAATCCGATTCAATTTTCAAGCATATAGACTTGGCCGGATTTGGCTCCTCTCTATTTTTCTTCTCTCCATTTTCCCCAAGTTCCTATTTGGTTTAGTGACATATGACATATGTTAAAATAAATGGCTAAGATTTAATTTCCCAAAGTAAATCTCTAATCATGATTTAACTACTAAATACATTATATATTTAGTATTAAAAAATACTATAATCTCACAATCTTAGCAACATTATTTTGTCCATAAATATAGGGAAAATAAAGTTCTCTTCCTATTTTTTTTTACATAGGATCTTTTTAAAATTTTCTTTTAAATAATTTTTTTACCGTAATCTTTGTTTGAAACTTTCTCTATGAGAAATTAGAATTGAGAAATGAAGTGAACCGTAAGCTAACTAGTCAACTAAAGGTAGAATTGTAATTAATTGATAAATTACTATCCGAATTATCGATTCAACTATTAAGAAAATAACTTCGAAAAACTTTTAAGCTTATATATTTTTTTTAAAAAAAGATGTTACCGAGTGTACGAACATTGAACTGTGGCCAAATAATAGCTAATGTTAATTTTGGAGTAAATAGAAAAAAAAAAAATGAAATAAAATAGGAAAAATAATAGACTCTTCAATAGCTAATGGATAAAAAGAAAAATTCAAGGAAAAAATGGGAACATTTAGGAAGAGAACCTTTTTCCCCTTAAATTTAGGAAGAGAACCTTTTCCCCCTTAAATTTATGAAGAAGATAATCTATTTTTAATATTAAATATATAATACATTTATTATTTAAATCATGATTAGAGATTTACTTTAAGAATTAAATTTTAGTCATTTAATTTAACCTATGCCATGTGTCACTAATCCAAATGGGAACTTGGGGAAAATGGAGAGAAGAAAAATGGAGAGGACCCGATCCGACTTGGCCTATGCACGAGTCATTTTGGTTTGAAAATTTTGCATCCAAACTCGATCCTCTATAGGTCTAATTTGATTCATTTTTTTAATTATAATTTCGACTTGGCTGATTTGGAAATTTCAACAAGCAACTATATATTTTCATTTCAATTTAGAGCAAACAGATATAACCAAAAGTAACAAAGTCGTAGAATTGCAGCAGCTTACATAAAAAAATAAATCAACTTCTTACCAGCATAATAATAGCATATATATAAATGAGAAAATAAAAGGTAGACAACATGTAGCGTATTGCATGCAACCAAATGATGTAGATGTAGCATACAAAAATATCTAGACTATCCACAAAATAATAAACATATATTAACAGTTAGAAGCTTTTATAAAAAAAGAAGAAGATTCAAACTGATTTTAGAATACTTACAACATATTTTGAAACTTGAAAGTATATGTGGATGATGCAAGACTCTCTTCTGGTATGCAGAGTTACATATTAACATGACATGAAAATGCAAAACAGTATCATGACTAAGTTGCAAGTTGCTCGAGTTTATCTAAATCTTCCGTTGCTAATTCATTACCAATTAAGTCAATATTGAACACACAAAAAGGAGTTCCTAAATAGATCAAGTATAAACCCTCCAATACTGATAGCAGATTTAGATGCCACACTAGAAATGGAAAAATCTAACACATGACGAACCATCTCACTAAGCCTAGGTGAATTCACTTTCCACCACAATAAAATATCAAACTCATCTATATCTTCAGCCAACTCTGTTTTAGAATTATTTGAGACTTTCTTTCTTTCTTTCTTTTTAAATTATTTGGATTTGATAAACAAATGCTACCGCTTGATGGACAAGATGAATATGAATTGACATTATTCTTTGCATACACATCAAACAAAGATGTCCTGACTTTCTCTTAAAGGTCCTTTGGTTGGAAACAAGTTATTCCGGAATAAGTTATTTTGAGATAAGTTATTCCACCATTATATGAGCTAACTTATCCCATCACTAGAGTATAAATCGTGAGAAAAATAATCCCAAGATTGCCTAATACCTCCAACCAAACATCTGATAAAATAGTCCTGCATTTTATCCCTGGAATTATTTTAACTTATACTACTCCTTATAGCTTTGCCCTTTGTGTTTGTCCAAACATACAAGTTAGGAAAAAAATAAAGGAAGTGAAACTTGTGGCAAGTATCCAACATGCATAAAATGAAAATCATTTTGTTCATCTTTACTGGATCACCCCAATACTTGTCAAATTTTTCATAAAGTGAACCAAATACCTTCAAGGCGAGTTGATAAAAGATTTCAACAAACATCACAATGAGTCTTAACACTTCCCCAATCACTACTCATCCTCAAAAAGGTGATAAGTAATATAACTCACCAATCCAAAATCAATATCACAATATTTTGTAAAAGCTTCCTCATAAACCATATCAAGTACACTTAGCGTCAAATATATGAAAATTCACTTGGTAGGAACATCTAGGCACAAAGACTTCTTAGATATTATCTTGTCAAGATCACAACAATCCTTAAACCCATTTCATCTTGCGGGAGATCGCTAAGGCACCTAACAACTTGTCTAGCTGTTTGGGGTCAACTCCAATCATACATACAAGTCTACGTATTCGTACAAGTAAAATTGTTCGCAACAAATTTTCGTAGGCGCTGAAAATCAACTGCAAGCAAAATAAATAAAAGAAAAAATGTGAATTTTATTGATGAATTGTTGTGAGTACAATTCTATTGTTCTCTTGATTCTCTCTCCTAAGCTTCTCCAATATTCGAGGGCCTTCAGTAGCGTACTTCTTGAATTGTTGGATGATGTAGACCTCCTTGAGATGTTGTCGATCTCTGGGAACGTCGTAAAGCGCTTTGCCATTTCAAGTCGATCTCCGGAAAGAACTCCATTGATCACTCCTTCGAAGAGCTATGTAGTTGATGTTGTAGCTTTCTCCAATTGCAGAATGCTTGTTGAAGAACTTTCTTGATCCTCTTAGAATGTCATGTCCATCCCCTATTTATAGTTGTAGGGGGTGGACAAGGTTGCATATGATTGGCCAAAGGATGTCATTTTGACACTTGGCATGTTGTGATTGGTTCTTGTATTTGACTGGGACTACCACCTCATTTGGACATGTGGCGTCACCTTGTTGGTCTTGGATGCCTAGTCATTGTGACACGTGGCATATGTTTGGGCTTCAAGGTGAAATGGACCTTGAATTTGAATTTAATAAAATGACTTTATTTATTTGTAAAGCCCAAATTAATCATTCGGCCAAATGAGTATGGATTTAATTCAAATTTTGTATGAATTTTAATCCAATAAAATTTATGTGTCTACAAATGCCCCTTACTTCGAGACTTGTCAACGTGCAGGCTTGCCGAAGTTTGGCGACAAGACTTGAAGTACTCATGAATGTGTTTTCATTTTTTGAGACTTCTCTACGTGTAGGCTTGCCAAATTTGACGACGAGTGTTGAAGTCTTCGTGAATGCATTTTCATTTTTTGAGACTTCTCTACGTGTAGGCTTGCCGAATTTGACGGCTAGAGTTGAAGTTTTCATGAATGCATTGTTGAGACTTCAAGAGTATTTGTTTCTTGTCATCGTATTATAACTAAGGCACTACAAATGATTTTCTTGTAGTGATCTCAATTTTTTTTTTCAAACATTCTTGCTCGACAACCACGTGGACCCTTTATATTGATTTCAAATAGATGCGTCTAGTGAGTAGTAACATTATTTTTCCGTCTGATCTTCCTTGCAAGGTGTGAGAGAGAAAAAAAACAAGAAGATTGATTGGATTTTGAATAAAATAAAAAGAATATCAACTTTCCTTTATCCAAGTCAATGAAGATATTCTTCTTTCCTTAACTCTTTGGTTCATCCTTTTCCATATTGGTGTGGCTTCAAAATGGACATGGAATATCTCAACCCAAATCAGATTTTCATTTTCTAAATTCACCTTATTATGCCTTATGGGAGGATTAGAAATCTTTCACAACAATCCCTATATAATCCCCTCCAATGCATAAAGAATTTCATCGCACAAAATTCTAGATGCTACAAAAAAATAAGTTATCCGAGTGTATTTAACTCTTCAGTTGTGACGTTACTTGTTTTTTATCAAATTGATAGACGTAGCCTCCCTCATATCTCGAAAAAAACTTCAAGCAAAGTACTCTTGCTACTTTCTCAGGTAACATAGAATCTTGTTTAGCAGTAATCCGTTTTGATGGTTCAGCTTTGCGCGCCTGTAGTGTAAAATTTCATATCTAATTGTAGAAAAATTGAAATTGCAAGCCGTTTGATTTTTCTGAAACTAGAAACACGGGGCTATAACATAGAAATAAAGATTGCAGCCAAACTTTTATTCCATTGCTACAGTTTTTATCTTCAATGTTGAACCTGCTTCTGATTGACAAATTTGCGCGTCTGTAGTATAAAATTCATTTCTAACTGTATAAAAATCAAAATCACAATCTGTTTGATTTTTCCGAAACTAGAAACATGTAATTACGACATATCAAATATTTGTAGCCAAATTCCTCTTCAATTGCTATAGTTTTGTTCTTCAAGGTTGAACCAATTTCTGATTGACAGATTTGTGCGTCCATAGTGTAAAATTCATTTCCAATTGTAGAAAAATCGAAATGGCAAGCTGTTTGATTTTTCCGAAACTAGAAAATGGAAATACGACATGTAAAATATTTGTAGCCAAATTCCTTTTCAATTGCTATAGTTTTAATTTTCAAGGTTGAACTCATTTCTGATGGTCACATATTTTTCTTTTGATTACTCCAATTGTGTTTTCGCCAATGTAACCTCATTTTTTTTTCCAGAGCCACGTTGTGCAATCTCGATTTCCAGCAGCGACAATGGACTTTAGTGACTGAGATGCGCCATACCCTTGCCTTGAAATCTTGGAGAACAAGCAACATTCGCGCGCCAAAGTTCTCACCTTGAAAGTTCATCCTCCGGTGATCGGCGCCTTCCCACTTGTTAGAAAGATGCTGGACACTTCTCATCATCTCCCAGAGTGGTCCTCAACAGAAACGAAGGATGTTACGGACAATTTCTCCGGCAATGTCACAACTGAAAAAGTTCTCCTCTTGAGGTCTTCCACTCATCAAAATGTTGTTGTTGCCATCCCTCCTCATTGTGATGAACATCTTAGAAGTTGGCGTATTCCTTTTTCTGGGTTTGGTGAGGTTCGCTATACGTCTGGCTATTGGGAGTGGGTAGAGGATGTGCTTTCCCGCTGCAAGGAGACTTTGGATAACATCAAGACTTATTATGCTATCTTTGCTTCAATGTTCACATACGACCACAACGAAAATGTTCTCCAGGCCTTTTGTGAGAATTGGCGTCCATCCACTAATACGATCTCTACCTTCGTCGAAGAATTATCTATTTCCTTATGGATTTTGAGAACCATTGGAGGTCTTCCTGCTCATGGTTCCTTTTATGATGAAGTTATACCCTCAGGTAAGGAGTTGACACATGTAGATGATCAAGGGAAGTCTATTCTCCCAAGTAGCTGCTCCTTCTTATTTTCGGCGTTCTACCGACTTACCAAAGGTTCCATCGACGAAGTTTCTTTTCAAGTATGGACAAAGTTTTGGTTTAGGGAGCCGAAAAAATATGCCGAGCCTTCACTAAGGACGTCTAAGAATCGTACAAAACCAAGGATGAATCATGATCCTTCTGGAAATATTGACATGAGCTTTTTGCCTCGAACTGAAGAAGAGAATGCTCATTTTGTTGAGCTAGGCGTAGAAGAATCATTCAGAGATGAGACTTATCTGGCGGCTTTTCTCGCATGTTGGCTTTGCAAGTTTTTTCTTCCTAACAAGAAAGCTGATTGTATTCGTTCTAGGGTCTTCAAAGTCGCAAGCTTGATGGCTCATGGAGAAATATTTTCTTTGGCGGTTCCGATCCTAGCAAGCATCTATCACAACCTCTGGGATATATCCACTTCTTCAAACTTGGGTGCTTGCAATACATTACTTCCCCTCCATTATGTATATGGATAGATAGGTGAGTATTTTGAGACCTACTTCTGTGTTACCCGTCCTCAACGAGGTGTGAGAATGTGGCAGATTTCTGGAGAAAAGATGGCAAAACATTTTGACCTTGTTGACGCTCGCAAGTTATTTCAACAAGTGAATGTGCATGACCTCCACAATCTGGCCATGCTACAAGGAAATGAGCTGCATATTGATGATAGTGGAAAATTGTCCACTTCCTGGAGCGATTTCCTTATAGGCCTTCGTTCAAGTTTTGTCACTTTGAGGCTGGATGATGAACTGATTGTGGAGCCTTAAAGCCCTCACCGATTCAGTCGACAATTTGGATATTGTCAAGACGTTCCTGGTGCACTCATAGAGCACCATTATGATGGTTCACTGCCAACTTTGGTGCAACTATGGGATTCATGTGTTCATCTTGGGAGCTCTTCGAAGATCATCATACCAATGTGTCCATCCAATAAGGGGTCTTTAATGACTCATGAGTATTCAGATTGGTGGCCATCCTATTGAGAGATTCTGCTGAGACGAAGTACCCACATAATTTTGAGATGTCCGAAAAAAGACGATGTTTCTTTACCAACCAAAGGAGAACAACTTCAAGAAAAGCTTCCTCACTCTTTAAAGTCCAAGGTGACACCAAATATCCCTCCGCAATCTGTCAGAGTTGTTTCCAAGTCTAAAAGTTCGAAGGGAAAGGCTACACATGTGGATAACGGAGTTAAGGGTCCTTTACAGACTCTCAAGGCTGCCAACATCACTGATAAAGAGGTGATCGACGTAACTCTCAAGAGGAAGAAACCTTCCAGCTCATCGGAGAAAGGTGTTGTACAGTCACTCGGCATTGCACCATCTTGTAGCAACACGTCAAAAATGTATATTTCACTTCATGAGATTGACATTAGTACTAGTGCAGCCTCTAGCTCCAATGAGAGCAATGTTAGCCAAGAGCTACACTGGAAGCGTTTGAAGAAAAAGCCTAAGGACTTTAACACTCAACAATGCGAGTTCGCTGAATTGGATTCCATTAGTATTGATACTGCGATCTTTCAAGATGGTGCTGCTGGCTCTACAATGCCCTTGACAGAATTGGCACATCAGGTAAAAGTCACCTCTTGAATATTTCTCTAAACTTGCCTCCCCCTTTTTTTAAATCATTAGATATTAATTCTATTTTTTTTAAAATTATCCAGTTGGGTCTTGGGGACATCCCTAGCGTTGTAGATATATTTGAAGATTGTATCACGAGCTCGAACTCCCTCAATGTGGCGAAACGTTCTCACCTCCCTCTTGTTGAAGTTAAGAGTCAAGCTGCAAATGAGATTCAACTGTCAAAGCCGATAGTCCCTTTTTCTGAAAAGGTTGAAACTTCTCAACATATCTCAACTACTAATGTGGAAGTTGTTGAAACTTCTCAAATTGGATGTTCAGATGTTTCCAGGGATTTGGTCCGCCCTTTGCTGGGAATTGCCTCTAATTTTGAACCACAAAAGACTATTTCCAGCTTCAAATTATCTTACATTTCTGGAATGTGGCGTACCTTATGTGAGTGTATTACTCAATTCTCTGTTGAATCTTCAGAGAACCTCAAAGAGTTGGAGGCAGGTGTTGCCATGATTCTTAAAGGGCTTCGAGAAGTTAACATCATCAGCCTTTCTCCTTTAGAGGTTCTTCTTGAAGACTTTTTCAAGAAACATAGAGATTACGATGTTGCAAGGCTGTCCCCTTCTCAAAAGATAACAAGGAATTCTCATCAAGAGTTGCTTTCTGCTGCACAACAATGTCTTGATACCGCAAATGAGGAGAGGATCAATATGGACAAACAATTGGAAGAACTTCAAAAGGTCCTTACAAGAGCTGAAAAAGAGCTAAAAGTGTGGACTTCAAAGAAGAAGAAAACCATCTCACTTATTGAAGATCATCAAAAGAGGCTATCTAAAAATCATGAGACTATCACTAACCATGAAGATGAGATTCATGCCATCGAGAAAATCATTCCCTTGTCGGAAACAGAAATAAAAGAACTAGCTAAGCTAAAGGAGGAGGCTGAGACAAGTCGTCACCAAATCCTTAGTCATGAGCTTTTTCCTTAGTCTTCTTCCTGCATAAGGACATTCTCTTTCATTTTCTTGTTCTATTGTGTTTTTTTTCTTTTTTTCTTGTTTTTTTTCTGGAACATTGCTATGATGTAGTGACATTCCTTCTTGAATGAATAAAAGTGTTGTCTTTTTTCTTCTCAAATACCTTCTTTTATTTCTCTATTTCAAACGCTTGTCGTGTGATTTGTAACTTGCTCTATATACCGGACAACTTTCCCCAGGATTTCAGCTTTGAGCTCTTGTGTTTGAAATTCAGTAACTCGTAGTAGGAACATTCAAAAAGCTAGTGTGTCATTTCATTGGAAAGATAACTCACACCAATACAATATATGTGAAACTCATGACCGAAAGATTTTCAGGTTAGTACGACTATTATTCCAAAGTTAGCTCGAATGCTGCCTTGACCGACTTTTCAGCTTTGAGCACCTGTAGTAGGAAACCAATAACTCGATGTGGGAGCATCGAAATAACATGACTCTTCTTTCATTGGAAGCATAACTCATACAAATACAACATACGTAAACATCATGGCTAAAAGATCTCCAGATTAGTACAGATGTATTTTTAAAGTCGGCTTAAATTCTGCCTCGCTCAACTCTTCAGCTTTGAGTGACTTTGGGAGAAAATCAATAACTCGGCGTAGGAGCCTTGAAATGATGTGATTTTGTTCCGTTGGAAGCATAACTCATAGATGTACAACATATGTAAAAATCACAGCCAAACTATTTCCATATTAGCACAGATATATTTTCAAAGTCATCTCAAATTCTGCCTCGCTAAACTCTTCAGCTTTGAACAACTTTGGGAGAAAATAAATAACTCGGAGTAGGAGCCTCGAAATGATGCGATTCTTGTTCCGTTGGAAGCATAACTCATATACGTACAACATATATAAAAATCACAGCCAAAATATTTCCAGATTAGCACAGATATATTTTCAAAGTCAGCTCAAATTCTGCCTCGCTAAACTCTTCAGCTTTGAACAACTTTGTGAAAAAATCAATTACTCGGCGTAGGAGCCTCGAAATGATGCGATTATAACTCATAGACATACAACATGTATAAAAATCATGGTCAAAAGATCTCCAAATTTATACAGATATATTTTCGAAGTTAGCTTGCATTCTGAAACTATGTGATTCTTATTTCATTGTGAGGAGCGCATCTTCGGTGTGAAATCCAAAATTCGTTGTAAAAGTGGTGAAACTATGAGCTTCTTATTTCATTGTGACGAGCGCATCAAGAAAAATACTATTTATAGAAGTTATAACAAAATTCGTTCCAAATTGATGAGAATAAATTTTTCAAGTAGGCTATACGCCCAGAATGCCATTTCCTCAACTTTGTGTGCTCTTGACAACAACAAAAAATTGTCTCTTGAACTTGGACTGTTCGCATCATGATCTTTGTGGCTATACCATTTCAACATATGATTTGATCCGAAGGGTATCCCGATTTGATGTTGTAGGTAAAGATGCCCCTAATTTTGAGTAACTTACTGAAGCATCAGTGAATTACACAAAATTACCTCTACCGTAAGCAAAAAACTCAAGTAGAATCGCAAGTTGCTTGATCCGATGCCAATGAATTCCTCATCCTGTCGCATATCAATAATTCAAATCAAAATTCCTTTGAATTTATCAGATTAATACCCAAAATTGGCTTCCAAATTCAGCATGTTTGATATGTATCTTTGAATGATCATAATAGAAGATCAGTAACTTGATGTAGGGGTCTCAGTATTACGAGCTTCTTCTTTTGTTGCGGCGAGGGCTTCAAGAATCTTCTTCTTTGCTCATTTGAGACGCATTTGAACTCATGTGCTAGCTACATAGAATTTAAAGAGCTAGTGTGATGATCACGCAAGGCCACCAAACCCCTTTTTTTTTACTCATTTGACTGAGCTTAGAGTGATTACTCCAAGCGCCTACGTACCTCGGTGAAGAGGATCAAGTCATATCATAGTTCAAGATGATGAGTTTTATTTATTTTATTTCAGTTTTTTTTTTGGCCGTACACAGTTTATACTCTTGCGGGCCTGGAGTAACATGCAGTTTATGCTCATACCTTAAGGAGCGTAGGCAACCTTCATGGGAAGTATTTCTTCAGAAACTTGGCGTTGATTGTACCAACTCTTACACCGTCTTGGTCTATAATTTTATAAGCGCCACTTGAATATGCTTCCTTCACAACATACTACCCGTCCCATTTTGATGTAAACTTGTCACCGGTGCGTTTGTTGAGGATTATGGGTCTTCGGACTGCTAAGACCAAGTCTCCCACTTGAAATGATCGAGGTCGTACCTTCTTGTTGAATGCTCTCGCAAGTCGAGCTTGATAACACTCCAACCTTTGTTGTGCTTCCAATCTCTTCTCATCCAATGCCTCCAACTCTGCTAGACGAAGTTGAGCGTTGCTTTCAGTTGTAAGTCCCTATTGGACTGCTATTCGCAATGATGGAATTTCCTTCTCCAACGGAAGGACTGCTTCTACGCCATACACCAATGAAAATGGAGTCGCTTGCGTAGCCATTCTAAAGGTTGTATGATATGCCCACAAAGCTTCACACCCTCTCTCATGCCAGTCTCTTTTACTCTTTGCAACTACTTTCTTCAATATGTTACCGAGTGTCTTGTTAAAAGCTTCAGCAAGACCGTTGGCAGGTGCATTGTACATTGAAGACTTATGTTGCTTAAAATTGAACTTCTCGCACAAACTACTCATGAGTTTATTGTTGAAGGGTGTTCCATTATCAGTGACTATACATCTTGGTATGCCATATCTAAAAATTAGGGTTGATTTGATAAAATCAACAACATTTTCCTTCTTTACCTCTTTTAAGGGTACAACTTCAGCCCATCTGGAGAAATAGTCAGTGGCAGCCAAGATATACATTTGTCCTTTTGACGACTTTGGAAGAGGTCCAACAACATCTAGTCCCCATGCATCGAAGGGCCATGAGGCTATAATTGGATGCAGAGCCTCTGGAGATTGATGGATGTAATTAGCATGGAATTGACACGCTTGACACTTTTTGGCATGCTCTAAGCAGTCCATCACCATTGTTGGCCAATAGTAGCCCATCCTCTTGATGAGAAAATGAAGTTTAGGCCCTGATTGGTGTGCTCCACATGTGCCAGAATGAGCCTCCTCCATTGTTTGTTGAGCTTCTTCTTTGTCAAGACACCGTAAGAATAGTCCCTCATAAGAACGACAAAACAATATTCCATCGTGAAAGATGAATCGTGGTGCCCTTCTCTTAATGTCTGCTCTTACTCGTGGATACTCAGGCAACCTTGCATGTTCAAGATACTCAATCAGTGGTTTTCTCCAATCTTCATCTTCAACCACTCGAGCAGATATATGGTGGCTTTCATCGATTTGAAGATCAAGACAACTAGGAATAAACCATCGAAGACATACATGCACTTTTGTTGTCTCATTTTCTCCAAGTGCCATTGTTGTAGCCAAGTTAGCCAAAGCATCTTTCATGCAATTTTCTTCTCTTGGGATGTGATTTAAGAACACTAGATCAAACCTTTCTAGTAAAAAAGTAGCATATTGGTGATATGACAAAAGATTTTCCTTCTTTACCTCGTAGCTCCCCGAGAGTTGATTGATGATCAATTGAGAGTCACTGTAGACATCCAATTGAGGAATCTCCATATCTGATGCCATTTCAAGGCCCACAATCAAAGTTTGGTACTCTGCGGCGTTGTTGGAACATGTTTCACCTAGAACAAATGAGAATGGTAAGATTAGTCGTTCTGGAGATATCAACACGACTCCCGCCCCTGCACCATCTCGATGTGCAGATCCATCAAACAACATTGTCCATGCCGGAAACTCTTTAGTAAAAAATGCATCTTCATCAGGACACTCATCTGAAGTTTCCCATTTTCCCGGAAGAGGGTGATCAGCAAGGAAATTAGCAAGTGATTGCCTCTTCACAACTTTTTGAGGTATGTATATGATCTCATATTGATTAAACAATATAGACCATCTTGCTAGACATCCTGAGAGAACTGGTCGAGTCATTACGAACTTCACGGGATCAGCCCGAGAAATTAGCTTGATAGTGTACGCTTCAAAATAATGCCTCAATTTTTTTATCGCATAAAGCAATGATAAGCACATCTTCTCAATGGGCGTATAATTCAACTCAGCTCCTATCAAGGTCCGACTTAAACAGTACAATGCTTGTTCCTTCTTAGCTTAATTCTGTTGAGCAAGAAGTGCCCCAAGTGATCGCTCTTGTGATGCAATGTATAGTATCAATGGCTTTCCAGGAGTTGGTGCCCCTAATACAGGCGAATTCATCACGTATCTTTTGATACTTTCAAAGGCATTTTGACATGATTGGTCCCAGTGGAAAGGAGCATCTTTCTTCATTAAATGTTTGAAAGGTTGACATTATCTAGCCTGGTTAGAAATGAATCTCCGAATGAATGCCAAATTTCCTTGTAGACTGCGGAGGTCTCTCAAGTTCTTTGGCTCAGGCATTTTTTGAATGACATCAATATTTGTAGGATCAACTTCAATTCTACGGTGACGCACAATGAAGCCAAGAAACTTTCCCCAAATGCACATTTGAGTGGATTCATTTTCAAGTCAAATTTCCTTAACCTTTCAAAAACAATTCGAAGGTCTTCAAGATGGTGTTCCCTTTGTTTCATCTTTACCAGTAAGTCATCGACGTAACATTCCACCCTCTTATGAAGAATGTCATCAAATATGTTTTTCATTGCACGTTGATAGGTGGCCCCAACATTCTTTAGACCAAAGGGAATTACTTTGTAACAATAAATTCCTTTTGGAGTTCGGAATGCAGTGCATTATTCATCTTTTGGAGACATTCTGATTTGATTATATCCAGAAGACCCATCCATAAATGAAATAGCTTCATGCCCAGTTGTAGCATCAACAATGAGCTCAATGATTGGCAGAGGAAAGTCATCTTTTGTACATGCCTTGTTCAAATCTCAAAAATCAACGCAAACACATATCTTCCCATTTTTCTTCTTAACAAGTACAATATTTGAGATCCACAATGGGTACTTCACTTCTCGGATGAATCCAGCTTCGATGAGCTTGTTGACCTCCGCTTCAATTTGTATTACCAACTCAAGGCAAAACACTCGTTGCGACTGCTTTATAGGACGTGTTTCATTTTTTTCACCAAATAATGAATAGATATCCTGGTACTAAGGCCTGACATTTCTCTGTATGACCAAGCAAAAATGTCTTTGAACTCAACCAATAACTTGAAGTATTTCCTCTCTTCTTCTGGTGTAAGAAGTGCACTAATGAAGATTGGACATAGATCTTCCAGAGTACCTAGATTTAGTTCCTTGAGGACGTCTATGGTTGATTGTACGCCATCCTCCAGTTGAGGGGGAGCCTCTTGGACATCATCATTTGTATCATCAATGTCTGGACCTTCTTCCACTATTATGTGATAGGATGATTGTGTAAAGTTTGAATCTTCCATCTGACTTCCCATGAAGACTGTGATGGCTTCATCTTCCTCCTTCTTAGTTTCTCCATGAAACTGGTTGGTGACAACAATTGTATTCTTTTCACCTTCAAAGAACCATCGGTGGTGATTGAAAATACAACCTTTCTCTTCATACGTGATGGGAAAACACTATGAATTTCTTTGTCGTCAATTACATCACAAGAATCATGATTTTCATGCTCTAGCAACCTCCTTTCGGATAATGACTTTCTTTTGGTTCCCAACCGATGAAATACAGAAGTCTTTGAGGTGGTGGCATATTCGTCCACTTGTTTAGAGGATTATCTTTCATGCTAGAAGCCCAATCTTTCAAATGCAGAGACACGGGGTGTCAATCTTCCAATGCGTTCAAACCAAAGTCCGTCGTGGTGTTTTACCTTCCTTAGGTTCCCTTGTTTTTTCTATAGAGGCCTGGTGGGTTGAAGCTATTTCCTTTCCCTTCTTAGATGAAATTTGAAGAGGCTCTGGTAAGCTAAATCCTAACCCAAACCTAGGAGTGGAGACACAATATTCTTGCTTTGTCAACTGCATTTGAGACTTTGTATGCCCGTGTATCTTTTCACCAGTGACTTCATCCCTAAGTTCTCCTAACTTTGCTGGATTTGAGAAGTCGTAACCTGATTTTTCAAACAATGTGAAGACCTTTTGATCAAATTTTCCTTTTATCTTACCAACTTGGGTATTGCCTTTGGAAGGATCCAAAGTGATAGACGGGACTTGTGCAACTGGTACAATCATTTTCTCCTTCAAATCTTGGAATGATATGTGACTGAGTTCCTTTCTCGGTGGGTGGACTTGTTGAGTACATTCCTCAAGCAATGGTTGTCCCTTTTTTCGACGTTCACGTGGAATATAGCAAAAAATTGCCTGCTCATCATCAATATTACTCTGCATGTCTTCTTTAGATGGTGAACGCTTAATGGAAACCTTTTCCGTTCTCTTCGTAGACTTGATAGCAGCCCATTGAACTTTACTATCTTCGAGATCAATCGAGTCGGCTTCTGCATGTTTTCCCATATTTGATCTTCCAGAATCTAAATAGAATTTTGCATCTGCAAAATATGACTCCGTCTCAGTGAAAGGATTGATGTCTACATCAATTTTGACTACTTCACCATCTTTCATATACTTCATGCATTGATGCAAAGTAGATGGTACCACTCCATTTTCATGAACCCAAGGACGTCTGAGCAACAAGTTGTATGATGTTTTAGCATCTATGACATGAATCAAAGTGTTTGATTTCACATCGCCAATGGACAATTCTAAGTGAATCTTCCCTATGGATCGTTGTCCTCCTTGATTGAAACCTTGGATCGTTAGGTTACTTTTGGACAATTCATCAATAGAGATCCCAAGTTTTTTCAGAACAATTTTTGGCATGATATTAGCTGCCGAACCGCCATCGATTAGAATTCAATTGAGATGTTATTCTCAAATAGACCCTACAACAAACAAGGGCCTATTATGTAGCTTAGACCCTAACAACAAGTCATCATTTGTTAAGGCAATTGTAGCACAACATGGGGCAACTTTTTCATCAGTTTGATGTTCTTGTGTTATTGTTGGATTTTGCTCACCTTTGCTTCCCTTTGTTTCGTCTGTGCTGGAAATAACATGTGTTGCACCAATTTGACTACCGCAAAAGAATTTTTCGGGAAATAATTCATCCAATGTAATGGTCCTTCGAGCCTTCTGCGATGAAGAACCATTGATCTTTTGGCTAGTACAAGGCTTGACAGTTTTTGATGGCTGCAGTTGATTCACATTACTCCTTGTTGCTCTTGTCTTAAGAAGTCGTATCCCAAGGACTGTTTGATGTCTCTGCTTCTTATGAGTAACCAAAGTCCAACCATCAGCTTCATTTTCTTTGTGGTTGTCTATCTCTAGTGAACCCTCAAGAGTTTTCCTTGGAAAGTAAACTTCAATAGGCGCTAAACTTCCGAATCGTAAGAAGGTGGTGTTTGGCATAGACGACGACCTTAAGAACCTCTTTTGATTTGTTGCTACACTAACATGGTTTGCCTCTGCTGTTTCATCTTGGTCAATGATGATTTTTCCTTCACTTACTAACATCATGATTTTCTCCTTCAAGAAAAAGCATTTACTTGTCGGGTGGCCAAGGACGCGATGGAACTTGTAGTATCTAGGATCACCAACATTATTGACTTCTTCGGGCCTCTTTGATTCAGGAATATCAATAACTTTCTTAGCTAGCAATTCATTAAGAATCATAGGTACATCTGAATCTGGAAATAGGTAGACCTTTGCCTCTAGCTCCTTCAAGGTTGGACATCGCCTCTCCTCCCTTGGACATTGACTTGGGGCTTCTTCCTCTTTTAGTTTCTTCTTGGTGGTGACCTTTACAGAAGTTGCTTTCACCGCCATAGATTCCTTAGTCTGGATCTTTGAAGTCGTACCTTTCTTGAACTCCTTCTTTTCCTTTGTCAAATCAACAAAAGGAGATGCCTTTCCATGACTTGTGATGCTCAACTCCATATCATGCGCTCATGTAGCAAGTTCCTCAAAAGTTCGCGGTTTGATTCCTTGTAGTATGTATAGAAGTCCCCAATGCATACCTTGAATGCACATTTTCACAACAGATATTTCAAAGAGACGATCTTTGCAGTCCAGACTCAAAGATCTCCAACAATTGATGTAATCCACCACAGGCTCATCCTTTCTTTTCTTAGTGCCGATCACTCTATCATGCTTACAGTTCGGCGAGTACTGTAGAAATGATCGAGGAATTCCTTCTCAAGTTGCTCCCAACTATCAATGGACTCGTGTTCTAGGTTGATATACTAGTCGAATGCATTCCCTTTCAGCGAACGAACAAACTGTTTTACCAAAAGGTCACCATGTGTTCCAGGATTGCTACAAGTTTCAACAAAGTGAGCGATATGCTGCCTTGGGTTTCCTTTGCCATCAAATTGTTGTATCTTTGGTGGTTGATAGTTTGTTGGCATTGATAGACAATCAATTCGTCTGGTATATGGCTTGGAGTAATACAAGGAACTTTGTGGTGTTCCGCCATATTGAGCCCTGATAGTGTTCGTTATCATGTCTTGCAACTGTTTGACAGATAGTGCAGCAACTAAAGCAAATTGTTTCTCTTTTTGAAATTTTGACTTTGCTAGAGATTCCTCAACGTCCTTGTTTCGTTGATCAAAACCAGATGGACAAGTGGGGACATGACTTGACTCTCCAAGTATGAAGGCCTCCAACTTGTTCATAACTTGAGCAATATGACAATTTTTGTCATCAACTGATTTCTTCAAGGCCTCAATGGTTTGCTCCATCATCGCAAACTTCTCGTCCATGTCAGTTGAGTCAGCCATCAAAGCATTGACATTCATTGAAGTTGGAGAATCCACTGAATCTTCAGATTCACCAAAGTTGGAGCCAATTTGAGAAAATTCTCCAAAGAACACAAACTTAAGATTGTCCCTAGGTGTTGCACTTACGACCATCGTATGAGAATTGTTGTTTTTCATGGCCTCCAAAGAAGTGAAGTATTCAGATCCATATAGCCCACTATTCTTGAACTTACGCCGAGTAATCGGGCCAACATGACTGAGATCAACAGATACGACATCAGTAGAGTCCTTGTATGAAAAATCACTACTCTTTCTGAAGGCCATTGCAGTAGTTGCCTTTGTAGTTTCTGATGCAAGAGAAAGAGAATCGGTCCCACTGGGCGTGCCAAATTTATTTGCAACAAATTTTCGTAGGCGCTGAAAATCAACTGCAAGTAAAATAAGTAAAAGAAAAATTGTGAATTTTATTGATGAATTGTTGTGAGTACAATTCTATTGTTCTCTTGATTCTCTCTCCTAAGCTTCTCCAATATTCGAGGGCCTTCAGTAGCGTACTTCTCGAATTGTTGGATGATGTAGACCTCCTTGAGATGTTGTTGATCTTCGGGAATGTTGTAAAGTGTTTTGCCATTTCAAGTCGATCTCCGGGAAGAACTCTGTTGATCACTCCTTCGAAGAGCTATGTAGTTGATGTTGTAGCTTTCTCCAATTGCAGAATGCTTGTTAAAGAACTTTCTTGATCCTCTTAGAATGTCATGTCCATCCCCTATTTATAGTTGTAGGGGGTGGACAAGGTTGCATATGATTGGCCAAAGAATGTCATTTTGACCTTGGCATGTTGTGATTGGTTCTTGCATTGACTGGGACTACCACCTCATTTGGACATGTGGCGTCACCTTGTTGGTCTTGGATGCCTAGTCATTGTGACACGTGGCATGTGCTTGGTCTTCAAGGTGAAATGGACCTTGAATTTGAATTTAATAAAATGACTTTATTTATTTGTAAAGCCCAAATTAATCATTTGGCCCAAATGAGTATGGATTTAATTCAAATTTTGTATGTATTTTAATCCAATAAAATTTATGTGTCTACAAATATATATTGGAAATCTTACGGAAAATACTTCATCGCGAACACTTGTACGGAATTCTCATAGTTGGAGGGTGTCAAAAGACACTGCCTTTAAGGATATTTCACCCGATATTGGTGTATACCCCATGATTCAACAAGCTCTTCCTGATATAAAATTAGGAGACAGAAACTAACAAAGATCCAACTAAATGAAAAGTCAGATAATAAATAGGGGTTAATGACAATCAAGAACATGAATCAATTGGTCAAAAGGTAACGTTAGATTAAAATGCTTGGGCATATTGGATAAGAAGTTATGTAATTTGTTACGTTACTCAAGAAATTGGCACTTACATATAGTTGATATAATAAGTATATCAAATACGTATTAAAGAATAAATCAAGGCATTAATATATATATATATATATATATATATATATATAACTGTAACACCCCTCAAAATGAAGTAGGATAAAGTAGAGCCTCACATGGGTTTTATGCATTATTAACTTGTTAAAATAATGAGGAATAGCCTTTTAAGTCAGTTTTAAAGAGTTTGGAAGTCAAACGTCAAGGGACGACCAAGACGTTCGGAAACTAGTCTTTTACGTGTTGGTTTGTTCTAGTATGTTGTTCATGTTTTTATGT
>JAJOOO010002733.1:0-28429 GCA_029582685.1 Solanum piurae
TGAAAAGTGTCTCATAAAATGAAACGAAGAAAGTAGTATTTATTTAGACACATGATAAAATTAAAACAAATGAATAATGTAGAAGTCAAAGTGTAAGCACAAAATTCATATGTTATTGCTTACCTCATCTTTTTTAGCACCTTGCTTATTAGCCACCATTATATTCTAGTAGTTATTTTCTCCCTTGTTTCCTTTTGGTAATTATGATGGCTCATGTAAAATTAGTTCATAAGACAAAATCACATCGTTGAGAAATTTCATGTTGGAGGTAAAAAACTCAATAACAAAAATAACTTTGTATTTAAGAGGATTCAATGTGAATACTCTAATTTTGAAAACTCTTATTAAAGATAAGAAAATACTTATCATTTTGTTATAATTCCTAATATGATGTATAAGTCTACCCCTAATAAAGATATTTCTTTTCTCATAGCTAGTATTTGTTTTCTCCTCACGACTATGATAGTATTATTATTCAAGAAATAGGACCCAAAACATAATATATATATATATATATGTGTGTGTGTGTGTGTGTATATATATATATGTGTGTGTGTGTGTGTGTGTGTGTTATGTTATGTGGATCCCAAAAGTTTGATGTGATGAAATTCATATGAGATCTCTTACCTCATCTAATTAATTATAAACACTCCATTCCTAGTATTTTAATTTCCTGAAATTTTCTGAGTTGTTTCGTTTTATTACATAGTTATTTTATATTTTAATCTCTGTCCTTAAGGGTATTTTTGGTTGATGTCATCGTCGTGATTAGTTGCGCTTCTAGCAACTCCTAATAACACTTGCTTTGCTTCGTTTTGTGGTCATAAATTATAGTTATGTCAAATGTACTAAAATATTCTTTAATTTTATGGTGATAAACATATCAGTGGAAAGTTAAAATTAAACGAAGAGGTAATTCTTTTTTAAACAGATTAAAAAAAAACAGGTCATTCTTTTTTTATCGGAATACCTGATAAGAGCTTACTCTTTATAATCCCCCGAAATTAATGGATAAATTATCTCAATCTAAAACGTTGAATTTTTATGTTATTTTAGTGCTACTTGTAATTAACTAATTATGAAAAAAGAGCAAGTTGAGCATATCGTTGGTTTAATTTGAACATTCTAAATAAGCAGATCATTATATATATATATATATATATACACACAAATTTTCTTTGATTTTCTAACTTTTCAATGTAAAACTAAAACACTTGTTCACATGTACGTCAAATTTTCTTATTCATGATTTTACTATTATAAATTTATTTCTACGAACATTTTGAAATTCAAATATAATACTCTAATACTTATTGAATACACAATTAAATATTTAGCAAATTTTTTAATGTATGTATAATCTTTTCATGAACATTATTAGGAATAGAAATATTTCTGAATTTAAAATCAACGATAAAAACGCCTTCCATCTCATATAAATTTATTAGGACCACAATTATTTTTAAAGCCTTACTTTCCGTTCGAAATTGACATTTAGTTTATATTACTCTAAAACAAGGCTACCTATTTGGAAACTACCAAAAAAGAAGAAGTGATTCCTTATCATGGATATGTTGGAGATTTGGAGTACAACAATGATATATCTTCAATCGTATATTTGTTTTTGTTTTTATTTTAAAAATATATATATGAAAAAGTCAATAACAAATTATGATTTCCATGTAAGACGATAGGTAATCGAGAAGAAAAGATGAAGTTACCATTGAAATCTAGAAGACTAATAATAAGTAATCTTTAATATGTCATTTAGTCAATTTTCTCTTATAAATAAGGCATGACAAAAATATATTTGCTTATCATACATCTTCCAAGTGAATTAAAAAAAACAATGATCTAAAAAAAAGTTAATTGAATTTATGAAAGTACAATATTCGCACAGTAGAATTCTACATTGGTAAAGCGCTCTCTAACAAAGGCATCCGTACCTAAGGGGCACGAATCCGAGACCTCTTGTTAGGCAACTCCATACCTTCTAAGGGGTACGAACCCGAAACCTCTTGGTTAAGGTTGAAAGAATATTTACCACTTCACCACAACCCTTTTTTATAATAATTGTAATTTTGAATGTCAAAGCCTTTGCTTTTGCGGGCATAAAATTAAAGATATGTGTCACTTACTAAGTGTATGGCTCATATTCTCTTCTTCCAAACAGCCTCCGTCAAATTCAAAATTTATCTTATTATATAGGCGGCTAAAAACGAATTCTCATTCTTTATTTGTGACTCTAACCACCATATTAGTAGCCGAAGTAAAGCCAGCATGAGATCAAAGTCACTTGTCGTCCGTTCACTCTCTGTTGAACAAAGGCAATCGATATTCTCTTCTTAAATTTTAAATTTTATCATGAGTCCTCGATTATATCTCATAATCAAATCTCTCTGATAAATATCTTAATGAGATGATTTGATTTTCACATATTATATACTTCTTTCTTCATTCACACGCTATGAAATCCAATGTGTAAACTGAAAATATTATCCTTAATTCTTCAAGAAAATCTAACAATACTCATTAAATTTAAATTCTAAATTTGAAAATATTGTATAAATTCCATTATTAAAGGTTCATAGTATAAATTCAAGGTTAGTCTTAAATTTATTTAAATGAGTTTATATATATAATTTTA
Organism: Solanum piurae; assembly: GCA_029582685.1. NCBI lineage: Eukaryota > Viridiplantae > Streptophyta > Magnoliopsida > Solanales > Solanaceae > Solanum > Solanum piurae. The sequence goes on from JAJOOO010002733.1 coordinate 2,648, forward strand.
GTAATTTTTACCCATAAATTAATATTCCACGTCAAATATATCAAATTTAAATAAACCCAATATGATATTGGATCCACCCTCTCTGGTTTAAGGGTTGATATTAACCTATCAAAATTATACCAAGAAGCAAACTAATTTTTTTAATGAAATATTCTTATATATCATCTGTTTTAAGCACACCAAAAATCCTTTGTATACACTTTTTAATATGAATCACATATATATCATACATATAAATTACACATGAGATAACAAAGAAGAATAAATAATTACTCTATTTTTTTTTTCTTCACTGCAATTGTGATGGTATTGTACGCGATGGGGATGACTCAACTGACGATGAACTTCCCGACTCAATCGGTCCAAAAAATAAATCGGACAAATAATGTGCTAAATCCTCAGGAGAATATTTGATCACATGACTCGAATGTCTCTCTTTGGCTATCGTATCTCTATGTATATTGTAAAACTCTCTATACACCGGAAGTATTTTCTTTGCAATCGATACTTTCAAATCATCTCGGAGCTTACTATTTGGTACGACGTAGAGAGATTGCTTCCGATGAGCTTGCTCGAATGATGAATTGAATCTCTTGAATATCTCTTTCACTTGTTGTGGAGAGATCGAGGCGTTTGGTTCTCGTGGGAGAGATTGGATGACGTGGCTCCATCCTAGCTGTTCATAATTGGAGGCAAACTTTTTGATTTTTCCCTCTTGTTTTGATATCCAATTTTCACCTAGCAAGTACTTGAGATTCGATGATCGGACTTTTACAACGATGTACCGAATATTGTTGGCTAAGAAGAGGTACGCGAGGGAAACGTCCTTGTAGTGCTTTGCTTTGCCGTCGAGTTTGCAGAGAAGAATGAGAATCAACCAAGCAAATCGGAGTGAGATTACCGGTGCTGGAGACTCATCGGAATCAGCCATACCGAAATATGATTCAGGCAATGAACTTTTAGCCGGAGGAGGAGACTCGCCGAGAATGTCAGAGAGTACGTAGCTGTAATCGGCAAGTAGAATGATGTAATTCATTGCGTCAATAGTGAGAGGATGGATTCCACCGCCGGCGACCGTCGTCTTTGACGATTCCTTTTGAAGAGCAGTTTCAAATTCAGCCAAAGCCATCCTTATAGACTCGCCAAGCTTAACGAGAGACGTCATCGCTTGAGATCGGATAGCAGATTCTGAATCGAAGGAAAATGTAGTTTCAATCTCCGTCCAGTGCTCGACAATGGAAGTGTACATATCGAGCATACGGAACACTTTTTCCGGCGACTTCTTACTATTTTTCGCCACAATTTCCGGGAAGCTAAACAGAATCATAGCTCCATCTTTTGAAATTTCAGTAAAACACGATTCTCTAATTGCATCACTGGAAGCAAAAACGTGATCACAGAGAATCCTCTCTCCATCGAACAATGTTTTCATAGCTACATCCACCGCATTAAGCCAATCCTTTATCTTCAGATCCATAACTTCCCAATCCATTTTATGAACTTGCGAAGAACTCAATTTCTCAACACCGAGTCTATAAATCCCTTCATCGATGATCGATTTACGTATAACTTTGTAAATCTGCAAGCACTCTTTCGTATATCCAGAAGAGATCATACACTCTGCTATCAATCTCAAATCTGCCATTACAGCATTAGAAATATCCTCAACTTCAGAAATAGATTCACCAGCAATTGCAACACGATTATCATTATCATCATCCTCAACGTTAAACTCAGAGGTACTCGATCGAGTACTTATCGAAGTACGTGAAGACACAGTGGATATAGATTCAGGATCCAAAAGTGCTCTGTTAATTGATAGAATCTGATAAAACTCCTTCTGCAGTCGTTTCATCGCGATTTGCATCAATGATTGAGCACGAACAAGCTTATCGGATCTGGAATTCTCACTAGCATGAAAATGCATCGCCTTATGTAAATTATTCACATATTTGATGAAATCCTTTGCTTCTTTTCTATTCTCATAGAACAGAGAAGTCACCTTGGCGAAGGTAGTAGTATCAGGATCCCATTTCGTGATCATCTGCTCAGCCATCTCGATCGTTCGATCAATCACTGCTTCAGAAAAACTCGGCCTGGATGGCGAAAAGGCGAAACGGGAAGGAGAAGAGAATTGTGAAGTAGATGGAGAATTAACGTCAGTTGCTGAATTGTGTTTTGGAGAAAACCAATTCAGAGTTTTCATTCCTTTTCTCGGCATGATTTTGTCTTATGTTTTGAGAAATAATTGATAAATTTTGTTATCGATAGCGAAATAATCAAAATTTTGGATATATAGTTTTTGGATGAATAAATGAAGAGTAAAGTAATATGATTGATGTTTTTTTGATGGGTTTTGGTGGGTGTTAAATGGGGTATTTATAGAGCGCGCAAATTGCATTGGACTTTTAGGAGTCAAAAATAGATGCAAAATTGAGTATTCAAAAGGTGTTTACTACTATTATTCACACGTTCCTTCAATAACAAGAAGTTTTGAATTATTCCAATTTTACACTTGGTTTTTATGTTGCTTAAGAAACCAAAAGTGTGTAACAATGTTCGATTTGACACCTGGACCATGGTATATAAATCTACCCCAATGAATTACACTATGGTTTTTAGGTTGCTTATTATTACGTCACCTGTCTCGATAGATATGATACTGTTGGACTTGACATTAAGTTTCAGAAAAAAATAATCTCTCAAAAATTATGGTCTAAAATACTTATTTCATTAAGGTAAAATGAAAAATAATGAGTATAAATTAGGTCCAAATCATCGCCAATTATAAAAAAGAAAAATGATTTTTTTTATTGATTAAAAAAAAAAGTGTGTCACGAGACAAAAATAATATACTCCATATTTGACTTTTCTAAAGAGTGTGATATCTTTATTATTATTATTATTAGAGACAAGTATTGAAAAAACACATGAACACAGCATGAATAGTTAGTTAATTAGTTTCTTTCTCGAATTATTGACAGCCTTAAAAATACTCTTCTACTTAACTAACTGAACTTAAAGACACCCCCGATCTGCCACATGACATAGCAAGTGGTCTCAAATTGTTATAGGAGCGTCAAAACTCTTAATAAAAAGCTGAGAGAAATGTTGAAAACACCCTTAAACTTGACAAGAATTTAAGAATGTATTTCACTAATGTGGCAAGATTAATGTATATTTAAATTCAGTTGGTCAAGTAAATTAATGTTTTTAAAGCTGTCATAAAACTAATAGTTCACACTAAATTTAAGAATGTTTTCAATACTTAACTTCTCCCTTATAATTATTATGTTTATATTCTTCCATAAATAGGACCTAACACAAAATATGTGTCATAGAAAGTGAAAGCACAACTAAACTTCATATGAAATTGCTTACCTCATTACTTAATTAGCGCACCCTTCTAGTTATTTCCTAAAATTTTCTCAGTTGTTTCCTTTTGTGACATAGTTATTATATTTAATTGGTCATTAAGGGTGTTTAATTAGGTTAGTGATGGGAGTGGTGATCTCATCATTAATATATATTCGCAATTATTGATTAGTTAATTAGAATTTTTTTTTTATATAGACACAATAGTTATACCTTATTGCTCAATAGTTCATACATATCATTTTCAAGAATTCATCAGACCAAATAAAATACTTCACAATTAAACTAACTACTATTTCTTTTGTTTCAAAGTAGTTGTTAGTTACGTTTCATTTTTTGAGAATTAATTTGACTAAACTTTTATAGTTAAAAATTTGATAAGATTTATTCAATAGTTCAAAAGTAAAATTTAGATATTGTAAAACTATATAGAAAGTATGATACATTGCAAATTTTTTCAAATGAAAAATAAAACATCTTAAAATATTATTCAATAATTGTGACAAATAAAAATGGGAGTACTAATATACTAATATTTTCTTCTGAGTCATATTAGGTTGGAGTCGTAATTTTTCATTTAACTAAGCATTACTTGTACATCATTCTACTAAAATCATTTTAATTCCTCCCTAATTATTCTATGTACATACCTTTTTTTACTTTTTAATTTCTTAAGAGGTTATTAATCATGCTCCCATTGTACTTCTAGAAATGGTAATTTCAATTCTCAGTTATATTGCTTTGACTCTCTAAAATGTTGTCGCATTTTTATTGGATTCTCAAATATGCATTTCTTATAGAGGATCGTTTCGACACACTTCTTTTGATATTTTCCCCACCTAATCAGTGGAACATTGTTCACTGGGATAGAAGGTCGATCCCAACCCATCTACAAAATGGGGCTAGTGTTCAGTCTTGGTTAGTTCCACCTCTTTGCAGGGTAATGACACCAGTAGTTATGGAGCACATATGATCATTTCTATCACTATTGAATTCCAACTTTAAAGAATCTAAATATTATAAATTTCAATCATATCTGCAAAATATTGAATAGTTAATTTATACTTTAGTTAACAGGTAAAAGTGTTAAATATATCCTTGAACAATTCAAAATTAGTCAGTTTTATCTTTTGTTACGTTTTTTTCCTAAAATAAATACACTTCTTTCAACCGATCGATTGCTCCAAAAAAAACTTGGTTCTACTTTAATTCTTCTTCGTTAGCTTATTGCTTTATAAGGCCTTTTCTTTCTTTTAATTTGTCTTTGAAACCGTGTTCTTCTGGATCGAATTTTTTATTATTTTATTATATGTTCTAAAGTTGTTAAAAGCATAAGAAAAAAAAGATGTGTTATATAATCACCAGAAATTAATGGATAAATTATCTTAATCTAAAACACTGAATTTTAAGTTACTTTAATTCTACTTGTAATTAACTAATAAAAAAAGAGCAAGTTGATCTCATATATGTTTGAATATTCTGAATAATAAGCAGATCATAATATGTCTCAGAAATAAGGATAATTAATGTGAACATGCATGCTGCATTTGAGGAATAATCATACTTTTATGCATTTGTAGACTTGGAATTTTTTTTGGTTAGAGTGTTATATATTAAAAACACGTATAATAATAAATTCAGTGTAATTCTACCAATGAAATTGAACTAGGAGGACACAATGTATGTGAACAATGAAAAATGATAGACCTTCGATTGAATGAACAAAAAACACGTACATTTCATAAACAATTAATGAAAAATGAAAGAGTAATACAATTATAGTCCATCTTAAATTATTTCCTATTTTTTTTTAAATAATAATAAAATAATAACTATAAAACATCTATACATATATTTTGAGCACCCAAAAATGGACCATGGATTTGAAAACCTTGCAAACAAGTAAAGGAGTATATGTAGACAAGTTTATTTTTCTTTGATTCCCAAAAAGTGTATTATATGGACATATTCTTTCAACGTAAAACTATAGCACTTGTTCACATTGGAATCTTTATTTTTTTTAGGTCAAAGGCTTATCAAGAATTTCACGTTTATGAATTTCTATAATAATTGTAAATTAAAATATAAAGCAAATTTATATATAAGGGTGTTATTGACTTGATGCACACAAGATTTTATTTAAATAATTAATCACCAGTCTTTTGTCATAATAATGGCTCATAACTCATTAGTATATATAGTTAATTAGTAAGTATGAATTTAGGACCACAAATCCACAATTACTTTTAAAACTTTACTTTCTGTTCCTAATTGACATTTAGTTTATATTACTTTCAAATCGTATTTGTCTGACGTGTGGTCTATATATATATATATATATATAAAGAATATTAAACCCTCTATCGATATTAGTAAATTGTTTTTAGTGACATTTACAAAGAATGCTAAAATGTAATTGTTACCAATAATTGTTTCTAAAGAAACATATTTGACGATAATTAAGCTATTATCATTAATTAATTACTGTTAAATTTTTTTTTGATGTAGTGTACATATTATTTTCTTTAAAAATTATATTTAACATATGAGAAAAATATATAACAGAACAACATTTTATTTATTAATTAGAATTAGAATATTGATTTGGTCACATGGTCAAAACTTAAATAAAATACTTTGAAGTCAAGGAAATTTATAGAATGGTTTACTTGGTGAATTAATAATATAGGTTGATATTTAATATAATGTTTTCAAACTAAAGAAACATTTGACTAACATTTTTAATTGTATTTTTTTTTTGTGGTTTCTGAATTTCTATATTTTAATTAGAAACTGAATTAATGTAGGCCTTATTTCACTAAGAATTGGTCAAGTTGATCTTCAATAAGGATAATGTGAGCCAAATAAACTGAAACAAATATATATTTATATATTCTCAAACATATTTAACTGCTAACAATCGAATCTAACGTATTAAATTAAGATGTATATTCTTAATTTTATTATCAATTCAACTATATTATTTTTCTGATGAATAATTTATAATTTCCTAGATTCTTTTCCTTTATTGCTGATTTTACAGGTAATCCTTTTTTTTTTTAATCGAGTGAGTTATTTTTATATCTTAGTTATATTCACTTTGCTAGGAATAATAACAAAGAAAAAAGTTGATACAACAGACAAGGCTAATTATTTGAAAATGACATTTAAGAAAGTTGTTGATCATGGATAAGGGTGTTGGAGTTTTATGGAGTACAACAATATTTCTTCAGTCTTATATTTTATTTTTTTAACAAAATATTTATGAAAAAGTCAATAGTAGTTTATTTTTTCGACGTAAGCCGATATCTAAGAGAGAGTAAATAGAAGTTACAAATAAAGATAGAATATATTATAGAAACTTTGCTAATTTTATCATCAATTTTAATTCTACATAAGAATCTAGAATAGCATAAGAATCAATTTTAAGGCAGTCATCTGCGATATATTTATGCAAAAATAGAACACTATGAAAACTTCACTAACTTTATCATCAATTTAAATTTTGCTACGCTCAATAAAAACCTAAAATAGCATAAATGGGATTGTGTCCTCTTACTAAGTCAGTTGTATGCAATCACACTTGAAAAAAAATATAGAAAATTTAACTTTTATCAATCGGTAAAAAATTCAGATAGCTAATAAATTAATTGAACTACTAAAATTCTTGTGTCATAAAAATATTTTACTTAATATATGAAATGGCTTACCTCATCTCTCTTTTACTGTCTTGCTTATCAACCACCATTCTAGTTATTTTCTGATATTTTTCTTAGTTGTTTCCTTATGTTTAATTACATAATTATTTAATTAATTAGATTGTATTTTAAAAATATTAATTTAGGGAGTTTGTATGAAGAAAAAATATTTGCACAAAAATATATAAAAACATTTTGTACCATATAGGCAGAGTCAAATTTAAGTATAAAAAATGGGTTATCGGACTCGTGATCATTCGGTAAAACTCGATATATTACTTGTATAATTCTTATAATATATCAAATATTAAATAAAGAAACTCATGATCACAAATGACTGGATGGTTCACTAGTTTTAGTGTTGATCTATTTTAAAACTAATTAAAAAGCATGTTTGTTATTTTTTCGAAAAATTATCATTTTCTTTTAATAAAGTGTACTTTTTAAATTTCTTGAGATGCAAAATTGTATTTTTTTTTATATATGATTTCTTTTTATAATTGTTTTTTCAATCAATAATTCATATAACCAATGCATTTAATTTTTCTTTTGACACAATATTCGAGATACATTAAACTTCTAATAATTTTTCCCCCGTAAATCGTATTTAATAGTTTTCTTATGAAAAACCTATAATCTATTATTGCTAAAATAAATGAGGCCATCAAATTTGGAATTTTTGACCAAACTAAGCCATTATTAAAATTACTTCACCAAAATAATATGTTTTTTTGAAATTTTACAAAACTAATATAAACGTAGTTCACAGTAACGTTTTAGGCTATATTTTATTCAAAAAAAATCAATAACAAAAAGACAAAAATCTGACAGGGTAAACAGATATAAAACGTTATTGTCAGTAACGTTTTATAATTCTTTACTCTGAAGCACATTTTACATCTAAAATGTGACTCGCATTAACGTTTCTCTGGAATTGCTAAAAATGAAATTCAATCTTGTACATGCCTCATTCATTATTCAAATTTCCACTATTAAAATGAATATATATATATTTACTTCATACCCGATGTAATCCCACAAGTGGTGTCTGAGAAGGATAAAGTAAAGAAAGACAAGCATTTGAGGAAAATTCTCCACCTTCTGAAACGTTTTCACTTGATAGAAATTGGTAAAAAAAAAACTTTCAATTTAAGTACATACAATCCATTAGAACAACATCATTGCAAGGTTCAACCTCAGAAGGAAGATGACCATGCAGAGACCATCGACCGAAGGAAATTACTAAATTACAGAGTACGAAATGCAAAATAGTGGCTACTACAGATGCTAAAGCGAAACAACTGTAAACGAGACATGGAGATCCAACATCAAATTTCTTATTTGTTCTTAATTAGCCAAAAAATATCTATTCATTTTAATAGTGGAAATTTGAATAATGAATGAGGCATGTAACAAGATTGAATTTCATTTTCAGCAATTCCAGAGAAACGTTAATGCGAGTAACATTTTAGATGTAAAACGTGCTTCAGAGTAAAGAATTATAAAACGTTACTAACAATAACGTTTTATATCTGTTTACCCTGTCAGATTTTTGTCTTTTTGTTATTGATTTTTTTTGAATAAAATATAACCTAAAACGTTACTGAGAACTACTTTTATACTAATTTTGTAAAATTTCAAAAAACACACATTATTTTGATGAATTGATTTTAATAATGGCCTACTTTGGTCAAAAGTTCTCAAATTTGATAGCCTAAAGTGGTTGTTTTTTTCTTAAAGGGGCAGAGCCGCCACTGACAATGGTGCACCCGTCTTCTTGAAATCTTAGATTCGCCTCTACATCTAGGTAAATATTATGAGAGCTAGATGGGATGGAAGCCCGGAAGGTAGGAATGTTTTCTAAAGTATTTTGACCAACGAAACATGAAAAAATAGGAAAAGGTTCTACGAGAATACATATTCCTTGGTATTTTCCTATTCCATATTATTGAGAACTTTATAATTAAAATATTACGATAAACATAGTTTTTCGTAGGTGAAACTATTTATTCTCGAGAAAATCTCGTTGCTAACCAACCTAGTCCTTCATTCTATTTTTATTTCTTTTTGGGTTATTTAATTTGTTCCCTTCTTCTTTGTTCATTAGGATTATATTTTACTTTTATTTGTTCTATTTCAACTTGATATAGAAAGCTCAATAATTTGGGTATTGATTACATTATATCTCGAAAGTTTCCTAAATTACAATAATTTTAGATTTTTGCGGATACATTGCTCCTTCGTCCGATACATAGAACGATACATACGTTATGTATCAGATATATATGTTACGCATTAGATACATAACTATAAATCAGATTTCAATTTATTTAGATTTGAAATAATTGGAGTTATGTATCAACAATAACATTTGTATCAGATATATTATACATAAATATAGTTGTAATGTAACTTATAGAAGTGAAGTGATGTATCCGGATGTTAAGAAAGGGAAGGAAAAAGAGGATTTTTGTAATTAATTCAAATTGTGTAATTACGTCATTTTCCCTATAATTTAATGTTGTGATCTTAAACATGTCATGTGAAAAGTTAAAATTACATAGCTATAAAAAAAAAAGGAAAATAATATTCTTTTTACATGAAAATAGGACAAAACAAATTGAAACGGAGGAGTGATATTATATTCTCTCCTTTATTTTCTTTTGATCTTGTCTTTGAAACCGTGTTGATCTGATCTCCATTCCAGAAAAGTTGGTTGATTTATAAGTATCATAAGAAAAGAGATGTGTCATCTCCACAAATTAATGGATAATTTATACCCTAGTCTGAAACTATGAAGATTTATTAAATTAGCGGTAAAATCAAAAAATTTATTTAGAAATTTAAAGTTTGAACAAATAAATATACAACGAAGTTAAATGGATTTAATATCTATAATATATATTAAAATAATTTTAATTATATATAAATAATACAATTTTTTTATTATAAAAAATGTGACTGAATGTCCTTCTCGATTCTACCTGGCTCCGCCTCTATTTATGTTATTTTAATGCTACTTGTAACTTTTGAAAAAGAGAGAAGAAAGTTGAGAATAATATATATTTGAACATTCTTAAAAAGCAGATCAATTCATTATATTGTAATATATATTTCTCTAAAGTCTTTGATAAGGATATATGATGTGAACATACAAGGTGCAATTTGAGGGAAATCATATATAACTTCATGCATTTATAGACTTAGAAAAAATATGGTTGATCAAGTGCTACTTGTTAAAACACTAGGTCCTATATCTCATTGGACTTCTTCCTTTTTAGTGAACATGAAATGGATGTCCTAATAAAAAAAATATTAATACGGTGATAAAAAAATTTCCTTCTTTATAGCTTTATTTTAATTACTATCAATTGATTGGTGCATGAATAAAATTGTGATGAATTATGTATGTGATAATTAAATTTTATACACCATTGAGTCATTCAAATGACATATATCAATAGGTAATTTATTTTTACTAATTTGAATTTTAAAAATAAAATATATTATATGTTATAATGGGTAAAAATGACTTGATGCACAAAAAGCTTACAAGTTACACTGTAAAATTTAATTTTTAACCCCAAAATTATTATTAAGGCCAATTGAAGTTCAATAGGTGAAATGTGGAGAATTTAAAACTATTTGTAGTATGTTTGGGATACTTCCTTTTTTCTTCTTTTTTTTTTTTTTTTTTTTTTACCTTTTTGCGTTAAAAGAATTTTTGAATCAAATATTATATCACTCGATCTGAAATTAGTTTGGGGGCTGATATATGAGTCCTCTATTAGCATTTAACTATTTTTTTTACCTCTCTTTAGAAACTTCGATCATTTTTCTCCCTTAATTACTTAAACCCATAACTATAAAGTTGGAGGTGAATAGTGCTTACTATTCAAACAACTACTCTTCTAATTATTTCGTTAAATATATATATATATATGAGCATCCAAAAATAGACTATGTACTTAAATGACTTCCAAATTAAATGACTAAAGGAGTAGATAGACTAGACATAGTTTGATCAATATAATGTAAAAACACAACACTTGTTAGACTTTTAAAGAAAGCCATTAGATTTTTGTTTGAGACATAAAATCACACATCTTGACTAAAATATGAGAAAAGGTATGAAAACAGTTTAATTATTTTTATTTGAATCGAGTTGAGTTTTTCTTCTCATGCAATCATGACTTTCATAAAACAAACAAATTTATCTAAACACTAAAAGCAAAACAATAATTATTCTTAGTTCTACCAGCTATAAAGTTTTTCTTTATTTTTATGTCTCTAGTAAATAACAAATATCACAAAATCTATTTGTATGAATTGAGAAGCTATATCTCCCATACGAAAGACTTCCTAAACTCTGATCGGTTTAATTGACATTCTTATTATTTGATAGATCCAATTTCATGAGCTATTTCAGGTTCACTCGAAGCTTTAGCAACAAACTTATAATATGATGTATGATGAGTACACGTAGCACTAAAAAGAGAAGAAATGTTTGATTCGTGAAGATCAATGGATATAACACATGATGACATGAACATCAACAACAATAACAATAACATATATATTTAGTGTAATTTCAAAAAGTAAAATTTAGCGAAAAGTAAAATATATGTTAAATCTTTATAGGATAGTATACTTCGAACTGTTTGAATATTCAGAAGCAGATCCCAAAATTTACACAATATTGATACTTAAATGTGAACATGCTACATTTTTTAGGAATCAAGTGCATCCATGCATTCATAGACTTAGAAATTTGTGAGAGAGGAAAATATATACAGCACCCAAAATACTGGACTTAATTTATTAAGACTTTTTTTAAAATATAAATAAAATTGGATCATTTCCCAATTTGTGCGTGTTATTCTTGCGCATGAGCCATGTTAATCTTCTCTATATCGTTCCAATTTAATTTTATCGGATGTCCCCGAAGGGACATTTATTAAGACTTGAAATGAACATACATAATGTTACGAATAAGGCACTTTGCAAACGGAGGATAACATTATTCTGTATCGAATATGTTAAGGATATATTTAGTCCTTTAATTTTCCATCTTCTAAATGAATTAATTTGTGGTTTATATATAAAAAAAAATTAAAAAAAAATTACAAGTGCGGCGTTTGACATTAAGGATTACAAGTATTATCACAATATGGGTTTATTTATATATAGTATATCAGTATAAATTTTATTTATATTATAAGATTACTTAAAAGATATTTAATGATTGTGATGCATTATACCCCTTCATCCACTTTTAATTGTCATATTGCGCTTTTCGAAAGTCAATTTGACTAATTTTCAAAGTTAAATTAGATTACATTAATTCAATATTTTAAACAAAAAATTAGATATTCAAAAACTATATGAAAAGTACTATAAATTGTAATTTTTTTGCATATTAATATGATGAAAAAATACATCATAAAGTGTTAGTCAAAGTTCTTATAGTTTGACTCTAAAAATAAGAAATCATGAGCCATGACAATGAAAAGTAGACTGAGAGAGTAACTAATTAGTCCAAAGCACATTTTTTTCCCTCGAAAGTTTCAAGTTTAGTTGTTTACATGAAAACTAATTAGTAATTGTATGACATGTATTTTTTCTCAACGGCTTATTTCAACTAACTATACTTAATATATAATATATTATTGTGTTTGATTTACCTTTTCAAATATATGGGAATTAATTTTCTCAATTGAATTACTTACTTCAGGGAAAAAAGCCAAGTGATATACGCAATATAAAATTCTTTATAAACTAAAAATTCCTAAATTATGTTCTGTCCTTTCTTATTAATTTGTATATCTATACATGTGAACGAATTTAAGTTTCAAAGAATTATTTTATGCTTAACTAAGGTAAGACTTGAACACCTCTCCGCATGTTCAAGATCAAATATTTCAAGCGTACATACAAATTACAATATATAATATATGTAAATATGGGAGCGCGACCTTAAATAAATAATAAATAAAAAAATAATTATTTTTGATATTACGCAAAAAAAGATAAATCTTGAATCTAAAAAAAGTCCTAACATATATAGAAATTAGCTCGCGATGTGAAATTCACCCAAAGTCTTCGACCAACATAAGATTCTAACATGCTACATTTGGGAAATCAAGTGCATGCATGCATTTATAAACTTGTAAATTTGAGCACCCAAAATAGGCTATGGACTGAATTTATTAAGACTTCAAATAAATGAGACACTTTTGAGACGAAGGATAAAATTGTTCAGTATCAACTAATTAGTCCACACATTTTTTCATCGAAAATTTCATGTGCACTCTGCGTGCGTTCACATAAAACTAATTAGTAATTGTATGACATGAATTTTCTTTATGTGGTTATAAACAAAAATTTCCTAAATTATGTTTTGTTCTTTCTTATTAATTCCTATATCTATAATTGTGAAACGAATTTAAGCTCCACGTTTAAATCAAAAGTTAATTAGGCGAAGATTATTCAAAATCATATATATGAAAACATGAATAATTGTACGCTTAACTAATGTAAAACTTGAACACCTCTCTGCATGTTCAAGATCAAATATTTCAAACGTAGATATAATGTATAATATAAAAATGGGAGCGCAACATTAGATAAATATATATAAAAAAAAGAGTTTGTTTCTGATACTATGTAAAAAAAAAAGGATCTTGAATCTAAAATAAAATTCCAAAATAAATAGTAGCAGGTCTCGGGTTCGAGCTCTGGATATGGAGAAAATCTTGTTGGGAGCGTCACCCCCGAATGAGTCCTGTAGAGCGCGATCCGAATTTAGTCGAAGCTCTAATGTGGGCTTCGGACACCGAGTGTAAAATCAAAAAAAAAAATTTAGCTTGTGATGTGAGATTCACCTAAAGTCTTCGACTAACCTGAGATTCTAACATATTAAAAACTTAAAATAGTTTTCTTTTTCTTCGAGACATATTCTTAATGTCCTTGCATCATCATATCAACATACCCTACTCAATCATCTGTCGATTTAAATTTTCCTCCTCGGCGCAAGAGGCAGAGGCGTATGCAGGAGGAGGTCACCAGGTTCACATGAATTCATGGTTCCCTCCTAAAATTATATACAATAGTGTTATATTTTTTAAAAAATATTTAAATATATGTGAATCTACACTCGAAGTATCATAACATGCAATGATGATTGAGTGCGTCTCTCTAAGTTAGGTTAAAAATTTAATCTTATAGCTATCTAGTTTTATTTTCCTATCTCAAATTAGATAACACCTCACTAAATGGTTATTTATATCACTTTCAAAATTTTCAAGTTTGTCACATTGGAAATTCCTATTTTTTAAAAAATTGTAATTTTTTAATATATAATTAACCAAAAATGTGTATATTAAAACTAGTAGTACTGGTTAATATAACATACAATCAATGGGTTCAGTTGATCTCAATATATATATATATATACACGCACTATTTGAATAGATAAGAATTAATTTAGATCTATAATTTTAAGGATTCTAGTGATAAAAACCTAAACCGGTCAAATTTATATCTTAGATCCACTTTTTCGTAATAATACAACCATCATCTCGAAATTTTGAATACTCCTTTTACCATAGAAATCAACCATCCTCTTTTAATTGATAGGAACTAAGCAATCAAACGACGTAATCTGACGAATATTTCGAATCCATGTGAAAGTGATGAACTAATATATATTATTTATTAAATTGTGCGTCATGAACATTGACAAATAATGCAAATAATTAGTGGTTTGGAAAATGATTGAATTTAATTTTAGCTAGAATCTTGAAAATAAGCAAGAAAAAAGGAAAGCAAAGTAATATACGTAAACATAAACCACAACAATATATCGAAAGTGATTGGTCAAAACTTAAAAAGGCAATATTGGATCATAGTTGAATTATTTTACTGGCTACCCTATGTTCAAATATCAACATACAATATATCTATATTCTATATTCAACATTTTCTTTAATTATGTGGTTTATTATAACAAATAACAACAAAAAATAATTGATCAATGATGTGCTACATTTTTCATTTTCTTGAAAGTAACATTTGCATTTTTAATTATTGTTCTTTTCTTTCCTTTCTCATTAGGGTTTGTAATTGTACTCTCATTTTTAAAGTGAAAAAGCCTAATTATATGTTTAATTCAATCCTAAAATTATCTCGTAAAATCATTATGCAAAGATCGTATATAAGAAGCTAATACCTTATTAATTAATCAACATGAGAGTACTCAAACGCCACTTTGTATGCCTAAGACGGAACAAATGAACAATATAAGATGATCAGTGCTGCTAGTTCAAGAATAAATTTGTTTATGATACAGTGTGAAAGAAAGAAGGTAGTTGCAAGACTAATTAGCTGGTTGATTTTTATACGTCAGTTCACTCAATCGTTTATCGATTTGAATTTGAATTATTTCCTTGACTCGAAAGGAATATCTATTGTCACTTTTAATGGTTATGAAGTCCAATCAAACAACCTGACATATATTTCAAATTACTGGAAGATGAATTATTATCTATTAATGGTACGTAATGAATTCATTGATAAATAATGCAAATATTGGTGGGCATAATGGGTCTGTTTTGTTGTCTTAATCAAAGAGGCATTATAACATAAAGTCTAAAACATCGTTATCGTGGAATGGGAATTATAACTCCAAGAGACCGTAAGAATTAACTATAGTCCTCGGATAATTTATCACGTAATTTCTAATTTATTTTTATTATTAATTATAGTCATTTTTTAATAATTTTTTAAAAAAGCATTGAATTATTATGTTTAAAGGATGAGACAGTAAATATATCAAGCTATGTACTATTCCTTAAAAAGTGTATTAAATCAATACTGATCAACAAATCAGAATAAACGGAGGGAATATTTCTAGTGATGTTATCATTAGTACTATGAAAAATGTTTTTACAATTCATTTATTTTAAAATTGAGGGAATATTTTTTAAGAAATGAAAACTCGTTCAATGGTGTTGTAATAATATGCTTATAAAACTATTATTTTTCTTAATATTATCAAATTTCCTCTTTGATTTGTTCACTTCTTCGGATATCGACTCAATTCACAAATAATTCTGCATATGCCATTGATACTATCCTTGTCTTAATAAATTTTACAGTCTCAATCTCAATTAAAATGCTTTGGTCCAGGAGGCGAATGCACAACTTAATTATGATAATTTCATTCTAACCAAGTAGTTTTGATCCGAACTTTGTATATATATGTTAAAAATAAGGTATAGTAAGGTTTTCAAACTCGAATCCATAATGTTCAAGTATCGTATATATGCATTTAATCTTTTTTATCAATATTTCCTTTAGCATAAATATATTTATTAGGATTGAGATATCAAATCAAATTTGGAAAAAAAATATACCAATGCTAAAATGTCGAGAGAATTATCTTAAAGTATTTTTATATATATGTAAGATTTAAATAGCAATTCGACCGCATAGCGCAGTGGATTAGCGCGTCTGACTTCGGATCAGAAGGTCGTGGGTTCGACTCCCACTGTGGTCGTTTTTAAGTTTTTTTTCTACGATTAAGGCGTTCGAATATATTAAGGTATAAAATGCTAAATTAATCTTATACTATATCCAAAATATTTTATTTTTTTTTTATCAAGAATGATGGTTGTACATGTTGATTCAGGATGATGTTGACTAATGGTGTTATTGTGTGTAATAACTGACAGTAGAAGTTGATGATATAATGGTGGTATTAGTTGTGGTGGATGATAGTGATAATTAATGATGATGATTATTGATAATAAATGATATTGATTGTTATTGTAACGATTGATAATTAGTGATGATGATTGTAAATAGTGAATATTGATGGTAACGACTAATGGTAGTGAATAACAATTATAGTGATTGTGGGTGATGAGAGTTCATATGTAGTTGTAGCAGCAATTGATAATGTATGGGTGATGACCATAGCTGTGAATGGACGAAATCAGTGAATTGTTATCTTTATAGAAATCATATAAATGAACATTTTAATGTTAATAAAATTTGTTATATATCTTAATTATTTGAGCTCATTTATTGATTGTAACATTGAAAAATATGCACTTAATAGTTAAGATTTGAATGATTAAAATTCATATATTAAAAAAAACAATCAAACTTATTAAAATTGATCTTTTATTTAAGTGTAAATAAATAAAACCTAAAAACAGATTTACTATCGTAATCATTATTAAGCCTCGAAGCAAGACTTTTTTTCACATGTTTTTTTGTTTAATTATTTTATCTTTAGAAAGAAGCAAAGGAGGCTTGATGGTTTCCACTTTGAAAATACAATCATTAGATTAGTGATTGGCCCAAAATGGCCCATTTTGAAAAGATAACTCTAATATTTATTTAGAGAAATTTTTAGAAATAACAAACATAATAGACATAATAAAGCTTTATAGCTATAATTTTGATAATTGCGTTTCATAGCTATAGTTCAGTTTATTATGGAGGTTGCAGTTTGTATACTTCTGCCCGTTTGTATATTTCTTTTGCGAATATACAAATAGGTTAAGTATATACAAATTCTATATTTATACATTTAGGAATTTTTCAGAAATCCGTGTGTATATTTCGCTTGCCAATATACAAACTGGGTAATTTATTATGAAGTCATGTACAAATTCTTAGGGTAAGCATATACAAATTCTGGATTTATTTAATCAGGAACCAGATTATACAAATATTGAATTTATAAAAAGTAGGCGAATTATACAAATCAAATGAATTATACAAATAAGGGGAATAACAAGAATTTGAGAAACTGCAGCCGCGAATTACAATTTTCTTAAACTGTAGCTATAATATCTAATATAGGCTAAATGTTTGTTATTCTCCACAATTTTCCCTATTTATTTTGTACAAACTTTATTTAATATAATCACTATTTAAAAATATCTTTATAGCAAACTGAAAAATTATGATTTTTTTTATAAGTTATTACAAATTTTCGACACACTCATAGTGTTTTGTATCTAAAATTGAATAATATATAGACAAATAGTAGACGCAAGTCTATTGTTATCCAAAAGAACAATTCTCGAAGGGCTACATGTAAACATTTTAAAAATAGGGACAAAATTTAAATAGTGGTCTGAAGAGGGACATTCACATAAAATCAGCCAGTTTATGATGAGGTGATAATTACTTTTCCATTCTTAATTAGAGATTTCAGAGTAGAACAATGAAAATGAAATTGTATATGCTATTAAGGGAACCCATGACTTTCATCATCCCCACACACCCGACCTTGTTCTAGCCCTTCTTGAGCTAAATTGAAGTTAAATTAGACCCAAGATTCATTTAACATAATTGAGAGCATTTACTCCAAAAGTATGATTTTTTAGTACAAACTCAATTAGCTGGATCCCAAAATGAGTACTCTTCCATTCTTAACTAGAGATTTAAGAATAGAATCATGATGAAGAAGTTGCATTTGATATTAAGGTAAACCAAAACTTTCATCACATCGGCACACTATCCGATCCCTCTTTGAGTTAGATCCAAGATTCATTTAATACGGTAGGTGGCACTTTACTTAAAAAATAAGATCTTTTGGCATGACTTGATTAGTTGGGCTTCAAAATGGGTATCGGGTCGAAAACAAACTCATCTATTCAATTGGGCCTACATATGAAATTGGACTTAAATCCATGTGGAAGGGAGCCCAGTCCATTTAATAAGCTATTGTCTGTTGCTCTTTCTTTGTCTCTCATGAATGATCATCACTGAATCTTCAAATTCTCTGCAACATCATTTTCATCTTCTTACATTAATAATCAAACAATTCTTTCACCTTAAAACACTCAAAAATCATACAAATACACAAACTTAGAGTTACAAATCTTGAAAATCTTTTTCCACTTTACCATCACCCCATTTCCCCATATAGATCATTCTTGATTTGCAAAAGCTATGAAATTGCACAAACAGTCAAGTAGAAGAGATGATGAATTACCCAATTCCCAACCATACTCACCAAAGACCTTGAAATACCCAAGAGGATCTCTTCCCAGATCCATCAATTATCTCCTCAAAGAACAAAGACTTTTGTTCATTCTTGTTGGTATTCTAATTGGTTCCACTTTTTTCATCATTCAACCTAGTCTATCTCATCTTAGCACATCTTCTGAACCACATTCTTCAATACCCAGATCATATAATGCTTTAAATCATGAATCTTTGTCAACATTGTCTTCATATAATGATAAAGATTTCAGCTTTAGGGTAAATGGGGGTACTGGGAGGGTGCCAGTTGGGGTTGGGAGGAAAAGGATGAGGATTGTGGTGACTGGTGGTGCTGGATTTGTGGGGAGTCATTTAGTGGATAAGTTAATTAAGAGAGGTGATGATGTTATTGTGATTGATAATTTCTTTACTGGTAGGAAAGAAAATGTGAAACATCATTTTGGGAATCCAAGATTTGAGCTTATTAGGCATGATGTTGTTGAGCCTATTTTGTTGGAAGTGGATCAGATTTACCATTTGGCTTGTCCTGCTTCTCCAGTTCACTACAAGTATAATCCTGTCAAAACTATTATATCCTTTTTTTACTTAAATCATTTCTTGTCTTATTTTTCAGATTCATCAGATTTATGTATAAAAACCTCTTTTGTTTTTGTGTATGTCTGTGCCTACATGATACTTAGTTCAATCTTACTGACTTGACTGCTATGTTGTTCGAACTCTCCAAAAATGCTGCTGCACCCATGCCGGATCCTCTAAAAATGCACTACTTTTGATGGATCCGACATGCACCCAGAGGCATATTTGAAGAGTCCGAGCAATAAAGGAAGTGAATGCTTGTTGATTTGCTTATTTAATTTGTATAATCCTGTCAGAACTGGTATTTCAATTTCTAGATCATGTATTGGCTAATTGTAATTAAATTTATTGGCTTTATGTATAAATATATCTTTTGGTTTCATTAGTTAATGCTATGGAAATGAGAGTTCTTTGATTAGTTTGTTGGATTTTGGTGCATTTGAGCTCCTTAACTGTGATTACAAGACAAATGTGATGGGCACCCTTAACATGTTGGGGCTTGCCAAGAGAATTGGCGCTAAGTTCTTGCTTACTAGTACAAGTGAGGTTTATGGTGATCCGCTTGAGCATCCTCAAAAGGAAACATATTGGGGTCATGTGAATCCAATAGGTGGGCAACAACTAACGAATCCTTTTCTCTTTTTTCCTTTTTTTGAAACAACAAAAAGTATTTTTTGAGCTGATTTTAATGATTTTTGAGCGTTTTGAAACACCTAGGTGTTAGGAGCTGCTATGACGAGGGAAAGCGGACTGCGGAAACCTTGACTATGGATTACCATCGCGGTGCAAATGTCGAGGTAATGAAGATTTGCCTTTTTAGAAATAAGTATAACATGTGATGGAGCTGAGTGCTTCTGTGCAAAATTATCTGCTTAGTTGTGTGCTGTAAAAACTAAATGCTGCCTCCTTCGCCTGAAATGCTGTGTGAAAATGCACTGTGAATTACTTTACTTTTGGTGGTTTACTAGAATAGTAGAATGCATGTTATTATCTCCTCTTCACCTCTATTTTTTATGCTTTTATGCCCACAAAGCATTATAATGACCAGGTTTTGAATACTAGAGGTTGTATATACCTATAATGAGGAGATTAAGTGACCCTTTTATTTAAAAATGTCTGAACTTAGTATTTGGGGAGCAGGAGTAGTTATTTAATTCCCTTCTTGAGATTGAGCAGAAACATTCTTGAAACATAGAAAGCAATGGCAAGTGATGCAGATTCATAAGGAAATTCAAAAAATTAACAGCTAAGAAGAGAAAAGAAAATGCGAAGAAGCAAATAGCTAATGCTTTCCTTCATACTTTTCCCGAATCTTGTTACAGCTAATATACCCAAAGACTGAAAAAGACTTGAATGCAACTAAATAAAGTAATAACAAAACTATAAGGGACTAAACAACAGTCCCCTCTACACAGTAATAATAACTAACTCAGCAACCTTTGTACTACTCCTCGAGTCCACTCTACAACTCTAGTAAACGTGTATGTATCAGTAACAGAAGATAAATTTATGGTGTAAAAATTTTCTATGATGAATGGTACTTTAATGAAAAGTTCAAGTTGGAGGGAAGTAATACGTACAGGTAAAATGGCTTATTCTAAAACTAGGTCCTAAGAAGCTGCCTACACTTAAATGAGAATCATATGTTAAGATGTGATATGCTTGCTAGCATTTATGATATAAAATGAAGGTGTGTAGCTATCCATCCAAATTAATTGTAGTGTTTCTCTAGGAAAATTTGGAAAGTTCAACTTGAAACCTATTTTGTTGCTAGTTCTTGATTTCGAGAAGTTGAACAAACTCCAGAATATTATGATGATGAGAGAGCATGGAATATAGACAGCGAAGTAGCAAGTCATTTCTTTCTTTTCAATTAGATTCAGTCTGATTTCAAATTATGTATTTTGCTCTCCCCCTTTCCACTTGCAAAAGTCAAACAGAGTCTTGCAAAAGTAAAACAGAGTTTTAAGTGGTATAGTAAGTGGTAACGTCAACTTGCATGTTTCACATGGATTACCTAGGATTTTACAGCTCAGAATATTTGTATGCAGGTTCGTATTGCTCGGATTTTCAATACATATGGACCTCGTATGTGTCTAGATGATGGACGTGTTGTCAGCAACTTTGTTGCCCAGGTTTGTTCTATTAGCCCGTGATATCATTTAGTTTAACTTGAGCTTGTTTTGGTATTTGTCATTATTCTAAAACCATGTTTGCAGGCCATCCGCAAGCAACCGATGACAGTATATGGTGATGGAAAGCAAACTCGAAGTTTTCAATTTGTCTCTGATCTGGTACATCATCTTAATGAGTTCTCTTCCTCATTCCCCATCTCTGCCTTAGCATGTTATTTTTACCTATGTATATATGGACATCAGATGGCAATAGATGTTATTGGTTGAAGGTGGTCAAGGTTTGCTATAGCCTATAGCAGGTGTTAGTTTCTTGAAGTGATTTGTTCATTGGTGGTACGGATGGTAGTGAAACTAGCCTTGAGTTCTTTAAGACCTAAATGTATATTGCCTGTGTTTTGAATTTCATAGGAAAAGCTTCCAGTCGTTTAGATGACAAATAACTGTAGAAGTTGTAATCCATGTTATGAGCAACTCGCTATGCTCTCCTGAATGGAACCTACTTCCTTTTCTAGCTCTAAACATCTTGTTTTCTGTTACGTTTGCGTCACAATACTGTTAAGTAAAATTCTAAAACTGGGCTAGAGGTCAACTTTATGGAGTCTCTTCCTCAAAAATTTGAAGTTCAGTGAATAGAGATAATGTGTTGCTAGATTTTAAAAGATGTATGTTCTCCCTACCAATGAACTTCAAAATCTTAGTGGTTAATGCACTTCAAATCTTATTGGGCACCCAAGGATGTTACCTAGTGGTTAATGAAGTGGATTGAGCACCATGAGATCTCAGGCTCAAATTCAAATTCCAGCAAAGACAAAAAACTAGGTGATTTCTTCTCATATGTTCTAGCCTTGGTGGACGGAGTTACCTGGTACCTGTTGCCGGTGGGAGGTGACTGGTATCCCATAGAATTGGTGGTGGGAGGTGGAACCATGGAATTAGTCGAGGTGTGTGCATACTGGCCTAGACACCATGGTAATAAAATAAATAAATCGTGGCAAATATTCTTTGGATGAGAGATGGTCTTTAATCTTATGTTTGGGAAATACTAGTCAAAGTCCTAAAAATGTTTTGAATGATCCTCCCAACTTGATATGATGCTTACTAAATATAAAGGGGTTGTTTCGAGATGGAATATCCTGTGAATGAAACTATAAAGTTAACTCTAGAGAATATACAATATAGAATAATGTAACTTCAGCTTCACTAGAAAAAATAAAGGTGAAGTGAGATATATGAGATTTGGTGCCTAAATGCAGATTGTATATCTAGGCGCGGTGATCCCAGAAAATGGCACAATAGTTGCATATGTAACACACAATCAAAATAAAAGGCCAGCGATGTTATGGGAGTGAAATGTTGAGCTTAAAAGCAATGTTATATTAGAGCAAATGTTGGACCTCTAAACTCCAATATCCACAAGATAAATGTCAAATGTTTAAGATAGAAATGCAGTTCAAGATTGGATAAGATTTGAAAGAATAACACTCCACATTGGGTGAAAGTTGCATACACGAAGGATAAAATGACTGAAGTTCGCCTGAGACGGTTTGGCTTATCGTGCATACTATATGCTCAGTCAGTAAATATGACTATATGATAATTGGAGGCAACAAAAGGGGAATGAGATAGACCTAAAATCGCGTCGTGGGACTTGTCTCAGCAGGCTTACGATCTATCAAAACTAACGTGGACTCTGCTAACTGAAGCACACATTGGAAGAAAATAATTCATGTAGGCCATTCCAGATAGTTTTTGAGATTAAGTTCGTTCTTACACTTACATTAGCTCGAACGTTTGTCAAAAGCTTTTTCTGTTTCTTATTTATTGTGATTGGAGAGTTGTATGTGCGTATGATAAATGTGAGATTTAAAGAACTTCTAGTTTGCAAAACCCATATGTTTTCTTAGAAGACATATTATTTAGTATTAGAATAAAATTGACCTAAATCGAGCAGAATGAACAAGGTAGACTCATATAGTCGATCCCACTAAGTTGTGACTAAGGTTTGGTTGGTTGATTGATTGATCGATGTGTTATTCAAAAACTTCACTATATAAACTTGATGGGAATCTAGATATCTATAAGATAGGCTTCTTTGTATTGAATTCTGAACATATTAAAGATAGTTAACTTTGTTTTGATGAAAGGTTGATGGATTGGTGGCCCTCATGGAGGGTGAGCACATTGGCCCTTTCAATTTGGGAAATCCAGGAGAATTCACCATGTTGGAGCTTGCTGGGGTAAGTTATGATTATTTACGCATATATACATGTCTACAAATATGTTTGCCATGAAATGTCTTAAGTAACATATATATCTAGTTTTGAGTGCTAAGATATGTTATGAAACAGGTGGTCAAAGAAGTGATTGATCCCAGTGCCACTATTGAGTTCAAAGCGAACACCGCGGATGATCCTCACAAGAGGAAACCTGATATTAGCAAAGCAAAGGAACTACTAAACTGGGAACCAAAAATATCGTTGCAAGAGGGACTTCCTCTCATGGTCAATGATTTCCGCAATCGTATCTTGAATGAAGATGAAGGCAAAGGGAACTAAACAAGAAAAATAGTATGTATAGCTCGAAACATATTTTATTACACTTGAAGAAGTTGATATGCATTCTTTTTCTCCGTCATTTTTGTTGTAATAGCAGATGGATGGATCGCCACATCTAGTCTCATATGTTTTCTTTTCCATTTGATTTTTTCCCATGGAACTCCAACAATGTTTGGATTTGGCTTCTATTTTAAAGATCAAGTGTTTTTGTTATGATGATCAATAGTGGATATTCTTCAAATCTCCATATGTTTTCTATGTCAACATTCATATTTTGATTGTTGCTTAAATGTATTGTATCGTATTGTTAAAATTGTTGTTATATAAAGATTTCTTTATTGATAAGTGAACAAGAAAAGGACCAACACAACATCTTATCATTGTACAAAAGCCATTGTATATTGTACGGTGGAACCCCTCTCATATTGGGCCCTTTCTGGCATAATTTGATTGGATCTTCAACACGTGGAAAGAAAATAAATTTATCTACTGTACAACACAAAACTCATTTGAAGAAAGCTCTTTCAATTGTGAATTTTCATCTGCAACTCACACTCTGTCAAGATTGAAATTGGTAAGTATGTTTTGAAAAGAAAAATGAAATTTTGCAGCAGAAGTCTTATTCTTTCCCTTTGTTCTTTGATTTAAGTTACTACATGTTATTGACCTCACTAACTATTATGTTTGAACCAAAAAAGTTCAGTTGTCTAATAGGTTAAATTGATTTGAGCTTAATTTCTACGCCAAAAGCTGAGAAAATTATTAAAGACTTAGGTCGCAAATTCTGCAGAAATCCTACTCAAAATGCATTTCCATGATTGCTTTGTTAATGTGAGTATTACTCATTGATTTTAGTTTATGTGTTTTACTTTCTTTTTTAGTCGTTTCAAAACAAAAATTGTCTCTTTCTTTATTCACTAACTCTTAAATTCCGACATTCTATGTGTCATGCTTAAGACCACAAAATCCAGATAACATTTGTATTACTAGAAACTCTTGTGACTCTAATTCATCGTCACTAGATTCAATTACCGCTTTAACCCAAGCTTCTTGTCTGGAACTTAACTTTGGCAAATTATAATTCCTCCTCTCGGCGTTGACCCAGTCTCTAAATAAAACTTATGTTTTCAAACTTTCTTCCGCCAATGAATATCTATGATCACCAATTTGAAACCTTGCAGCACTAAAAGCAGCCTCCGATGCAACTGATGAAGCTTGAATAGCTAGAACATCATGAACCATTTTGCTCAAAATTGGAAATGCAACGCTCCGCCTCCTCCACCATGCTAATAAATCTTCATTGCCATCTTTGTCTTCCACTGTTTCTAAAGATTGATTAAGATATTCTTCAAAATCATCACGGTTAGTAGAATTAAGACCAAGAAAACCTCGCATATAACTTGAAATTCGAGCTTT
>JAJOOO010002735.1:0-21302 GCA_029582685.1 Solanum piurae
AACGATGAATTCTATTACCAATGCAGTCCACAAGCATATCTTTATCGTTGAAAAATACTTTTTCACCCGAAAAAATGATGGTCAAGAGTAACCATCTCCCTCTTTGTGTTTTCTTATTATTTTTATTACCTTCTTATCATTCCTATTCAAAAAAAATCAAAGACGACAATGAAAATAACTATCAATGTCATCGAAGAAGACCCAAAAAAAAAAAATTGAAAAGAAACTAAAATTTGAAAAACAGGAAAGGAATATAAAAATGAGAGTATAATAAAAAGAGAAGAAAATAAAAAATATCTTAGTTCATCTTTCCCACTCTCCTTGAGAGAGTGAGCTACACTTTCGCTTCCAGATGGCCATAAATGGTATATTAATACCAATATAAAATTATTTAGACCCCCCCCTGCCGCAAAGTTAAGGTATCTTCTTAAAAAATAGGTACTAGTTTAATGGGGACTTTATGTATTTTTGTTAATGTTTAATATTTCACCTAAAGTCATTAAAAGAAATTATGAAAAACTTACCAACTTCTTCATTTTTTAATGTAAAAGTATTTCATTATCCAGAGTCCAAGTCAAAATATAAATTGTTGTCACTCTCATACTATGAATCATTCGAAATCATGATTGTGTCCAAGTGAACATAAAAGTCTTCCACTTTTAGATTTCAAGAGATTGACCTAAATGTAAATTATTGTAAATCAATTCAAATAAATTCATGATTATTCAAATCAACTATAAATGAAAAAGAAGAAGACTTGGAGCAAACTCTAATCAAACTAGGAGGTAGGAACTTTTGATTATTGCCGAATTCTTTAAAAAATTGAAGGTGCGACTTGGATTTACTTTTAGAATTCAAAGTTTGAAATATTGTTTGATTTCTTCATATTTGTTATATTGAAAATTTTTGGTTAATCTATTTTTAAGTTTTATCTGTATATGTTTTGCTTGTTTTTGTGTCATGCATTGAACAAAATAAAGGTAGCAAACAATTGTGTATATTTGATAATGGAAGATTTTTTGGTGGGTGATGATATTTCATACAAATTTATAATGAGTTTTAACCCCGTATGTGTTATGTAATTTTTATTTTTCTCGATGAACAGTTTCATTGCGCTTCAGTAGTAAAATTTTCTATTTATAGTCCACGGGAATACCAATACTAACTATCGTACCTTCAAAGCAGATTAATTTATATCGATATATTCTTAGGACACTGGAATACACATTTGAGAAGCCGTTACTATTATCCATTATGGAGGTATTAAGGTCACATTTATTTTCATTAAGATTAACACGTTTGAATCTTAATGTATATCTAACTATTAAGATGTTGCATTAAGATCTGAATACTGTTATGCATGATTTGATCATATTTAAATGTTTTCAATGATATTTTCATGAATCCATGTCATGCAAGTATTTTATGATATGAATTCATGTTATGATGATATGCATGCATTATGCTATGAAAGATTTTATAAATCAAGGATGATTTTGAATAAATAATCAATCAGTTTTATGAAAATATGAAGCTTCCAATTGAAGTACCTCCCATTATGAATGGATGACATGATTTATATACTCCTGATTGAAGTACTTCTTATTATGAAAGACTATCATGATTTAGATGCTTTCGATTAAAGTGACTCTTATGAATATGTTATGAAAATATGATTTTAAAAGAGTTATTCTTATGAGATTTTCATGATTGAATTGGTATTATCAAATTCTTACCATTTCAAAGATTATGAATATGAGTATTACTATGCATGTTTTCTGTTGGGAGTTTACTTAGCATCGAGTTGGACTAGTGGTAATTATCTAGGTCCTAGAACTACGTGCCCCCATAGGTTATGTCCCGATTGGACATTAGCTAGTGGATCCACATAAGCTTATGATTATGGTCCTTACCTTGATAAGTAGGATACTCTCTTTTCGGTGTGGGGGCAATACACTGAACTCCATGCTATAGATCACATGATTTATGTCGGTAAACGACATCTCCCACAAAATATTATGACTTCCTCAAAGACTTATGTTATGAGTATGATGATGATTTTAAAGAAGAATGCATGACCTTGCACTATGTTTTATGAAATCATATGATCAGACTTATAATATGCTTATTTGGTCATTGCATTAAAATGTTTTCAGACTTATTGATTGTATAACCCAAATGGTTAGGTTTCAGTTTCCGAATGAACCATTCATAGAGTGAAAAAGGTAGTAATTTAGCACTTATAAGTCAGTTTATCTCACGCCTTAAGGCCATAAAGATGATTTCTAAGGGTTGCATCTATCATCTAGTTTGGATTAGGGATATGAATTCTGAAACCCCTACTCTTGAGTCATTTTCTATCGTTGATAAGTTTTCAAAAGTATTTCTTGATGATCTTCCTAGAGTTCCTCCCAAAAGGTAAATCCACTTTGGAATCAACCTTCTTCCATGTCACGACCTAAAGTACACTTAGATGTGACATGTTGAATAAGACCAAGAGAGTCCCTAAACAAGCCACTTGACATAAACATTATGTAAAAGAAATACAACAAGAGAGAATAAACAATAAAAGTCTCATATCATATAAGGAATTTGATCATAAGTGTGGAATACAAAACGGTGCCTTCCATAGCCTTTCTAGCATCATAAGAGTGGTTGGGACGTAACCCATACACCACGTAGAAGTCTGAAACAAAAGGCAACTAAAATACTAAAATATCAAAGGTGTGGTCCTCGAAGAATGAGAACTCACCAATCCAAGTGTCAAGCTAAGCAATCCCGATCTAAGCGCGTGTACGAGGAGAAGCGTCGGACCCTAAATTATAAAATATTATAGGCATAAGTATGTAGTAGTACATTGAATGTACTAAGTATGGGAAGAAGAATAAAAACATAAGCATGATTATATGAGAACTTTAAGCATGATATACATGATATAACACCTCAGAAATTGGAAAGTAGAAAGGAAAGGGAAAATTATGATTTTTGGCACTGAGATAGTGACTATGAGTCCTTTTTGCGGACCGTAGGAAGTTGAACGGTCCATAGGAAGGAGTTGTAGACTTGGAGTTGAGTTTTTGAAATTTTAAATTTCTGAAGTTTGACCTACGAATGAACATGACAAGCCGTAGAAATTTGGATGAGTTGTAGATGGGTTCCGTAGGGGTATTCCAGACTTAGTAAACATTTTTAGTTCAAAGTGAGGTCTACAGACCATATGAAGTTTGACGATTCATAGAATTGTGTCGTAGGAAGTTAGCCAATTTTATGTCCCAGTAACTCGACCTACGGTTGACAAGTATGGTCCGTAGGAATTTCTACGACCCGTAGGTCCAAACAGTAAGCTCCTCCAACAGTTATTTCTTAAGGGTATTTGGGTATTTTCAATGCATTTGATACATATACTATGTCGTTTTGACCC
Source organism: Solanum piurae (assembly GCA_029582685.1). NCBI lineage: Eukaryota > Viridiplantae > Streptophyta > Magnoliopsida > Solanales > Solanaceae > Solanum > Solanum piurae. The sequence goes on from JAJOOO010002735.1 coordinate 3,422, forward strand.
TAATTTTATGTCCTATAACTAGCCTTCTACCCCTAAAACTACCCCAACTCTCTCATTCACTCAAATCCCCAAATCTCATCCACATTCATCTTCCCCAATTCTCTCTTCCCCCAATTCAGAATTCCTCAAATCCCATCCATATTCATCTTCCCCAATTCATAATCACGTAAAAAATATGGGTCCATATGAAGTCAATTGAAAACCATGTATCATGCATAATAAGATTGAAAATAGACAATTGAATCATAATCAATAAGATCTATGGAGATTTCCATGAAACCCTAATGAAATTGGGTGAAATCAATTTAGAAATTTGAGATTCTTTTGGGACCCAATAGATTAAAGGAATTCATTGGTGAATTCTCACATACCTTGATAATCAAATTCCAAAAGTAATAGATAATAAAACCTTGAAGCTTGAAGCCCTAACTTCACCTTGAGAGCTTGAGAGAGAATTTGGGGAAGAAGACTTGAGAGATTGTTTAGAATTAAGTGAATGAGATAATAGGGTTTGATTTTGATGGGTTAAAACGGTTATAGGGGTAGTTATAGGTACAAAATGACATAGTTTAGGAGTTAGTTGGGTAGAAAAGACCAAAAAACCCTTAATTAAAATATGCCAAAGTGATCTATGGTTTCGACCTACGGTCCATAAGATTTTCTACGGATCGTACTTGTCAACCATAGAATTACTTATGGGGGCCTAAATATCCATTCAACTTCCATGGAATTATTTTATGGTCTGTCGACCATTCTACGGTCTATATAACCCAAGTTCAAGCCCAAAATTTTACTAAGTCTGGATCACTTCTATGAGTACCTCCTATAACCCATAGAAAGCTCTACGACCCGTCAAACTCTTTTGTAGACATGAGGTCTCAAACCATTTCTCGGAATAGACTCTACCAATAAATCCTATGACCCATCAAATATCCTATGATTTGTCTTGTTCACCCGTAGGACAAACTTTCTATGATTCATAGATAGGACTCGTAGATCATAATACCAGTGACAAAAACTAAAATTTTCCTTTCCAATTTGACTTTCAAATTTTTGAGGTGCTACATTCCAGATATCGAGCCTATCTCTATGTCTCCTTACAAAATGACTCTAACCGAACTTAAGGAGTTGAAAAATCAGTTAAAGGACCTTTTGGATAAGGGTTTCACCAGACCGAGTATTTCTCCATATGGTGCTCCAGTTCTCTTTGTCCGTAAGAAAGATGATTCCCTCATAATGTGTATTGGCTATCGACAATTGATAAAATTCACAACTCAAGAATAAGTATCTCATCCAAAGGATTGATAATTTATTCGATCAGATTTAGGGTGCTAGTTTCTTTTATAATATTGACCTCAGGTCGGGTTATCATCAACTTAGAATGAGAGAATAGACATTTCAAAAACAGACTTCAGTACTCAGTGTGGTCACTATGAATTCTAAGTTATGTCTTTTGGACTAATGAATGCTCCTACAACTTTTATGGACTTGATGAACAGGATGTTCAAGAAATATTTATACATGTTCATTATTATATTCATTGATGACATCTTGATCTATTATTGCAATGAGAATGAGCATGCTGATCATTTGAGGATTGTCTTGCAAGTTCTCAAAGATTGTCAGCTATTTGCTAAATTTACCAAATGTGAATTTTGGTTGAGTTCGGTTGCATTTCGTATCCATTTTGTCTCCGGAGAAGGTATTCAAGTTGATCTTAAGAAGACCGAGGTAATTAAGAACTGTCCTAGACCTTATTTTCCCTTAAATATTTAGAGTTTCTTGGGTTTAGCTGGATACTACATACAATTTGTGGAAGCATTTTTCTCTATTGATTTGCCTTTGACTACATTGACTCAGAAAAAGGTTAAATTTTAGTGGTATGAAGCTTGTGATAAGAGTTTTTAGGAGTTGAAGACTAAACTTACTTTAGCCCTAGTGTTGACTTTACCAGAAGGATCTATTGATTTTGTCGTGTATTGTGATACCTCGAGATCTGTTCTTGGTTGAGTTCTGATACAATATGGTAAGGTGATAGCATATGCTTCTAAGCAACTCAACATTCATTAGAGGAATAATCCGATTCATGATTTGGAGTTGGCGGCAGTGATGTTTGCCTTGAAGATATGGAAACATTATTTCTATGGTGTTCATGTGGATGTGTTTAACCAAAAGGATTTGAATCTTCAACAAATGATGTGACTTAAATTGTTGAAGTATTATTATATGAGCATTCTTTATAATCTGGGTAAGGCAAATGTGGTAGCCGATGCTTTTAGCATATTATCCATGTATAGTGTTGCTCACATTGAGGATGATAAGAAGAAGTTGGTTTGTGATGTTCATATATTGTCCTATTTGGGAGATTGTATGGTTGATTTAGAGGATGGTGGTGTTATTGTGCAAAATGGTTCAGAATCGTCTCTTGTGTCAGATGTTAAGGCAAATCAAGATAATGATCCGAATTTAATTGAATTGAAGAATTCAGTTTCAGAAAAAGCTATTGAGACTTTCTCCCAAGAGGGAAAATGTGTGCTTTGATACCAAGCTCATTTGTGTGTTCCAAATATTAATGATTTTAGGCAACAATTATTATTATAAGCACACAGTTCTTAGTATTCTATTCACCAGGAAGCCACTAAGATGTATCGTAATCTACGGGAAGTCTATTGGTGGAATGGGATGAAAAGAATATTACGGGATTTGTGGCTAAGTGTCCAAATTACCAACAAGTAAAAGTTGAGCATCAAAAATCGGAAGGTATGACTCAAGATATTAACATTGCTACTTGGAAGTGGAAAGATTTGAATGTGGACTTTATTATGGGTTCACCTCGCACTCGTTGACAACATGATTCTATTTAGATTATTGTAGATGGAATAACTAAGTCTGTGCATTTTCTTCCCATAAAGATGTCGTATTCAACTGAAGATTATGCTAGGTTCTATATTAGGGAGATGATTAAGTTGCATAGAGTGCCTTTATCCATCATTTCAGACATAGGTACCCAGTTCACTTCTCAGTTCTGGAGATCTTTTCAGAAAGGACTTGGTACTCAAATTAAGCCTAACACAACTTTTCACCTGTAGACTGATGGTCAGGAAGAATGAACTATTCAGACTTTGGAAGATATGTTGAGAGCTTGTGTAATTGACTTTAAAGGTAATTAGGATGATCACTTGCCTTTGATTGAGTTTGCTTATCATAATAGTTATTACTCAAGTATTCATATGGCTTCTTTTGAGGCTCTCTATGGTAGGAAGTGTAGTTCTCATATTGGTTGGTTCAAAGTTGGTGAGGTCTATTTGATAGGGCCCAAGTTAGTTCATGTGGTGATGGAGAAAGTTTGACTTATAAGGGATAGATTGAGAACGACTCAGAGTCGATAGAAATCTTATGAGGATGTGAGAAGGAGAGATATATAATTCACTGCTGATGATTGGGATAATTTATAAATCTCACCTATGAAAGGTTTGATGAGATTGGGAAAGAAAGGAAAACTCAGTCCCTGTTATATAGGCCCATATCAATTTTTGAGACGTTTCAATAATGTGGCTTATGAGTTAGATTTTCCTTCATATTAAGCATCGGTGCATCCCGTATTTCATGTTTCCTTGTTGAAGAAGTGTCTTGGTGGTCCTACTTCACTAGTGTCATCAGAGAGTGTTGGCGGGAAAAAAAGTCTCTCATATGAAGAGGTTCCGGTTGAGATTCTAGACCGCAAGTCCAGAAGTTGAGAAACAAAAAAGTTGCTTCCGTGAAAGTTCTTTGGAGTAATAAGTTAGTTGAGGGTCTACTCGGGAGGCCGAAGCCGGTATGATATCCAAGTACCCCATCTCTTTCCCTTTGATCCAGTTTCAGTTTGAGGTATTAGTTCCTCCTATGTACTCTTTCAGATTCATGCGTTTAAGCTATTATCATGATTCCCTATGCATCCATGTTCATGAAATCAATTTTAAATTTCATGTTTTGGCCCGGAGTCGATTACTCTTCAGTTTTATGAATTTTGTGAATGAGTAACATTGCTATTTATTAATTATCTGATTTGAGTATTTTGATCTTGTGGTGAGGATGAAATTGAGAATAAGAGTTCTTAAATTATTTAAATTAGCTAAATGTGTGATTGAAGATTCCCAATAATAGACGAGTTGACGTCATTCTTAAGAAATCATCAAAAGTTGTATGAAATTGACTTGTGAATCCTTTGGGGAAGTCTAAGTACGCATTGGAATTGATTTATGAATTGTTGGGTTGAATTTGGACCAATTTTGGTCATGTTGGTGACTCTGAAGTCCCTGCACTTCACAATGGTTGCCCTGTATTTTGCAGGTGCAGCACCGGTGAGTCAAGAAACTTCACTATTCCTCAACCTTTGACCGATGTTTCACTTGAAATCCGTAGGTCTCCATTGGTAAAATGTCAGTGTGACACCTGTCTGCCCAAATGGTTGCCAACTTTCTAAGTAGAGGTGTGATTAAACTAGCAGTTTACAATCTCACATTTGTGGAGCCACCGATCAAACGCCAGCCTCATCTTGAACGTCAATACTGAATTATTTTTTATACTTCTATTCTTTTTACAATTTCTTTTGCAGAAAATGACTTCTTGAAAGAGGCAATCAAACTAGAAGGACTGTCAACCCTCTTCTTCCAATGGCAAAGGAAAATATCAAAAGTAAGGGCAATGAAAAAGCTCATCGCAATACAACCAATGAAGTAGAGAGCATTTGATTATGAGTTGAGGAGATGAAATATAAGTATACTCTCTACAAAAGTAACCACACCTTCACTCCAGAGAAGAGTTTCAACATAGCTGGGTTAGGGGAGGATTCCCTAATATTATGCAACAGTTCACCGCAGAAAGTGGATTCCCCTTGCAGACACCCTGTGAGACTTCTTCCCAGAGTTTTTCATAGAATTTAGTGACTCATATCAGGCAAGGCAGGAGTCAATAGGCCTTCATGGGCCAATAGGAAAATTTCCAAATCTTCCTTCAGTTCCTGTGAGGGTGTAGAGGTTGACATCACACCAGAGATGATCAACTCTCTCTTTTAGGATGAAAAAATAAGGAAATGGTCCGCATTTGCTGAGAAAACTTCCACCAAAAGCAGTCAACTTCAATGGGTTGCCAACACAATTGTTGTGGGCCAGCCAACTTGAGCTACCATGAAAGGTAAAATTACTCACCTAGACTTGTAATTTGAAGCCAAACTCTGACTAGAATTTGTGTGTGTGCAACTCATGCCCTCCAAAAATGACCAAAGAGTCCATAATCAATCTGCCATACTCATCACTTGCTTAATGAGAGGGTTCAATAGCAATTATGGGGAAATAGTTGCGACATAAATAGAAAGAAAGGCACGACGAGAAACCCTCTCAATGCCCTTTCTATTTCTAATCAGATAATTGTGTGCTCATGCCTATGTGAGGTACCTACACTTGGATGTTGCTTCCCCCACTATCGGGTGATTAAGGTGGATCGCAAGAGAGATGACGAGGCACCAAAGATCAAAAAGCGTAAAATAAGGATGTTAGGATACCAATATTCTCCTTATGATACTTTGGATGCACGAACTCCCAGAGAACTGGACATACAACAATGAGAGAAAACACTACTTCGGGAGGACCTTCATCTCATCCATCATCCAACCAAAGTTCCTACCACACACTGATGAAAGTAACTTATTCTAATGAACACCACCTGAAAAGGCTTGCAAAATCTCTACCAGACATGCTCATGGCTGTGACGAAGAGAACAATAACGGGCTTGACAACAGTGTAGACAACTTTCGCAAACGGGTTGATGTGGCAGAGAGGGTTGTAACTATTTTCAAAACTGACATGAGAGACTTAAAGGGGAAAGCTCTGATACATGATAGTGAAATGACTATGTTAGCTGAGGTAATGAATCCTCTAAAAAATATTCTTGGAAAAATAGTTTCTTTGATGTAGAGTATAGTGATCACAGATGAGGGAGATAATGAGGATACAACAAAGATGCAACAAGACATGAAGGCATCCCTGAGGACGACTCACTTGCAGGGAGATAAAACAGAGTCTAGTGTGCCGTTCAAGCATCGTGATGATGACACAAGTGATGAAATTGAGGCAGGTTTTAAAGAAGAAGAGGTTGAATAATCCACAAAATATTTACCCCTTCTTATTTTATTAAAAAAGCATTGGGGACAATGCTAACTTTAAGTATGGGGGTCGTTTGAGGTTATTTGTGTGTTAATTTAGTTGTTATGTGTTAATTTTAAATATTTTTATGAATATGTGACAATGATTTTACCTTTCCTTTAAGAATGTTAAATTATTCCTTGTTAGGCATGTATGAAATATTTTGCTTGATTGTTAGCCAGGTTGGTCTTACACGTCTATATTGTTTTACTATATGTGTTTGCTAAAAATTTGTACTTAGTGCCTTTTAGCAAGGCCTTGTTCTCTTAATGAATTAATGGCAGATGAGTCAAAATTAAATTCACCTTTGTAATAGTAGTTAGTTGAATAAACTCCAAGGGTTTTCTTGATGTCGCGGTTATTTTCCAAGGAGCAATTTTTTTTTCTTTTTTCTTTTATTTAATGTATTTTGTTCTTGAGTCTTTTTGTATCAGGTTGGATTGGCATTTTTTATGATAGATCGAGAGGTGACTTTCTTAAGGGAAAATACCAAATTTTAGTTTTAAGTTGAGTCTAGTGTCATACCTTTTACAAGAGGGACCACCAATTTTATTTAATTTGCAAAGGAAGTTTTAAAATGATTTAAAAAATGGGACAAGTTAATTGGAAATTAATCTCTTGTATGGTTTGTACATTTTTTCTTTGGCTTTATAATTTACAAGCGGGATCTCCCTGTTATTGTATGTCAAAAGTTATTCGATTTAATTGATTTTGAGACTAGGCTAAGATTTTGTTGGATCATAACGCCTTGTGCGAAAATGATTTGATTCTTCCTTGTATGTGCATGTTGTCTAGAACTTTCCCAGAATGTATTTCAAGGAGAAATCCTAAATTTGACTTGGCTTGAAAGATGAACCTATGGCTTTTTTAACCATCCACTCTGTAATACCTCAAAAGTTGGAAAGTCGAGTTGGAAAGGAAAGTACAAAAAATTGGTTGCAATAGTGAACTATAAGTCCAACCTACGGACCGTTGAAAGTCCTACAGGCCGTAGAAAGTGAGTCATATAGAACCATGCGTTGAGTCTTGGAAAAATCAGTCTCTAATGTTGGACCTACGGCTTTCCAGAACGACCCATAAGATGTTTAGCGAGTCATAGATGAGTCCCGTAGAAGGGTCCTAGACTTAGTGAAATTTTGGACTAAAAGTTGATGTATATGGATGGGGTCTACAAACCGTAGGAATTTAGACGGTCCGTAAATATGGGTCGTAGGAATGACCCAAGATTTTGGCCTAGTAGTTGATCCTACTATTGACCAGGACGATCCATAGAAATTCTTACTGACTGCAACTCAAAACCGTAAGAAACACTTTACAATTAATTTTAAGGGTATTTGAGCCTTTTTCTATGCTCCTAATACCTATACTACGTTTTATTGCCTATAAAAGAGACCTTATAACTGATTTTACTCCTAAGAATCTACCCATTCCCTTTGGTTCCCTAAAATCTCCAAGATCCTCTTAAGTTTTTCTCTCTCAAGATCAAGGAGGAAGAACTCTAGGGTTTCCCAATCAAGTCTCTTTTTCACCATTTTTGGGCTTCAAGGTCAAGATATGTGGGAGTTCATCAATGATTTCCATTCACACATCGAGTCCAAAAAATTTCTCAAATTCTCCAATTTAATCTCAATTTAATTGATTAGGTTTTCATTCAATTCCTCATGGGTTCTAATTGTATTTATCCAATTATTCGATTTTGATCTTATTATGATTATTTTAACTCAATTACATGCTTTCCAATTTATGTCACATAAACCCATGCATTGATCATGATTTTTACTATAAAACATAGAAAACATGAGTGTATAAAGAAGTTCAAATTTATGAATGGTGTTTTCATCAGACTATGCATGATTTATGAAAAGAGAGGCTTTATGATTTAGGTTGCTCCAAGATGAGAATCAATAAAATTATGAAAATATTTTCTCACATATTAAGGAATCATGGTTTGGTGAAAGGTTTTCTCACTTATGCTTGATTCAAGATTTAATGAACTACTCTATGATATTTAAGCTTAAATTAGTAACTAAATAATACTTTTCCATGGATGATGATAAGTTTGTGAATATGACTATTCCGTTGGGATTTAACTTAGCATTGAGAGAATTTTGAGGTGGAGGCCCAAATAGGGTAGTCTCTACAACCTCTAGTTTCAAACTACGTGCCCTTGTAGGATTGTCTCGCATGGCCTCGCTAGTAGATCAACATATAGCACATGATATGATACGGAGTTCTACCTTGGCATGTAGACTCTCCCATGTCGATGTGGGAGTTACATTGGATTTCATGTTATAACTCGCATGGTCTATTGTCGGTTGAAGCTAATATCCCACAAAATGAACTAAGTTGTCCTTAATATTTTATGAAGCTTTACTCATGATATTAAGATGCATTGACCATGTCATGATTTATGATGTTCCTTAAATGTTTTACTATGTTTAGCTTAGTCATGCATAACATGTTTTTGATTATGTCCTCTTATGATCTTATTTTATGTTTTCATGCATATACCTCATACTTAGTACATTCCATGTACTAATTCATACTTGTGCCCACATTGTTTTACTAATGTAGGGTGTGACAATTCCTCTTTCTCCGCTCGTCGCTAGTTGGTGATCATTTGGAGTTCGTAGAGTTGGTGAGTCCTCATGTTCTAAGTAAAAAGGCATCTTTGCTTTAGTTTAATTATGCTTTAGCTTTTGGATGTTGTACGTGGTGTACACGGTATGTCCCAACCACTTCTTTTGATGTACCAGATGGCTTGTCAAGACTGTGAGAGATTTCCGCTTTGTAAATGTCAAACTCTTTTATTCGTATGAGATTCTTTACTTTTGTCTATTATGATTAATATATGTATGTCAAGTGGCTTGTGTAGGGCCTATTGGGGTCTTATACTCCATGTCTCATCTAGGGTCTACTTTGGGTTGTGACAAACTTGGTATTCATAGCACATTGTGTAACACCCCGGAAATCTAATGACCTAAGGTAGAGCCTAATATGTAAACTAGTAGCCTTAATGGGGTTAAACGTAAAGATAAGAGTCATAAAATAACCTCCCCTACTTAGTATTAATGTTTTAGGAGCTAAACATCAAGGCATGACCCCCGAGGACACCCCCAAGGGTCCTTGAGGAGGACCCAAGAAAAGGCCCAAAATGCTGTAAAAAATAGTAGGACCTACGGATGGGCACCCACGAACCATGGGTGGACCCATGCCCCGTAGGTGGGGGTCGTGGGTCAAGGCTTGGCCTCCTCTGTTCCTCCCACTCTCTGAAGCAAATGACGGATTACCAGCACGAGGCATGAACCCACCCACGGTCTGTGGGTGGGGGTTTATTGAGTCACACCTGAAGCTGCCTAGGTTCGGCCAAGTAAGGGGTAGGTTAGTAAATTCCTAATTAATTAGTTAGTGTTAGGGGATGATTTTGATGCTTTTATTATACATATTTAGGGCTTTTAGGACTATTAACTACCCTTACAACTCATTAGTTCCCCAAACCAAAAATTAGAAACTACCTCCCCTCTCCAAAAATTCTCTCTAAGACTCCATTGAAAAGCAAGAACAAGGTCAAGCTAGGGGTTCAAGAAACATCCTTTATTCTTCAATTTTGTGTGGAAATATTCATAAGGTATGGAAGTTTTCATCCTTGGGTAGCTATCACCCAAGGAGTCCCTTCAAAACCTTTTATCTCATATCTAGAAATTTCCAAAAGCTAGGGTTTCAACTCAACTCCATGGATTCCTCTCAAAGTTGATTTTAAAGGTTGAATTATGTTTGTTTATGAATGTATAACTGATTTTATATGATTTCAACTTGAATTCCTCAAGAATCCATGAGTTCCCCAATCCTAGCTATGGTCCTTCTTTACATTAAAAATGTTGTTGCAAGTTGGTCCAATTGATTGGATGTGAGTAGATTATGATTTGATTGAATGATTTTAGTATGATTTTATATGTATACTTGATTAACCTAAGATTCTAGGGTGAAATTGATGTGGCCTAGGGTTATGTCATGAAAGAGGCAAATTGAGGGTTTAGATGTGACCTTCTAAGATTGATGAACTTCTTGATGAATTGCCTTAGATTAGATCACCTAGATATGAATTGATTATGAGAAAAGCTTGTAGATATGAACTAACTTGATTAGGTCTTACATGATGGATCATGGTTGATATAGTATTGAGATTTAGTGTACTTGATTCTATAGGTATTTGATTGAGTAAGAATGAAGCATGTGGTTAGTTTACCTTGAGAGTTAGGTTCACATGATGACCATTTGAGGTGTTGCTTGAGAGTAATGCTCTATAATATGAAGATGACTCCTAGGGCTTTAATGGTAAAAGCTAATATGAATAAGTTAAGGAAGTTAAAGCTTAAAGAAGGAAGCTATTATGTATGTCGAATTATATATGTCATTATTGTGAAATGACTTCATCCACATGATGTATAATCTGAGTATATGAGTGTATACATTGAATGAATGTTGTAATTGAGTTATGACTATATCTATGTCTCATGAGGTGAATGCTACATGTGTTGACTTAACATGATCCTTGAATGCAAGATATGAGGGGTATGAATGATTATTATGTTATGTGCATGTTTTATGAACACCTAAAAAGTGAAGTGTCTATGATGATAATGTTGTTGTTGTGTCATTGAAAAGACAATCTCTCACACCTCCCATGCATGAACATGACTATGATGTGACTAAGGTATTGTTGAAAGGCTAATTCTCATATGCACCCTCACACGTGACTATGCATGAATTATGTATTATGATAAGTTCGTTGTGTGGATTGAAAGACTATTCTCATGAACACACTACGAATATGATGTGACAAGTTTACTCACATATTGATGATTCTAAGGTTGTAAGGACATTATCACCTAATGAATCTATGATCTATTATGATACTATGTTGGTTTGAGTGCCTAGTGCATTCTTTCATGAACATGAACTTAAGTAAAGACTTAATATGAATTTAAAGGGAATTATGCTTAGCACCGAGTGGATATGAGTATGAGATGGGTTCCTTCACGCTAGTAGTTGGGTTCCCATTATGGTTATCTCATAAGATGGAAGCCCCCACGTTAGTAGTTAGGGTTTCTAGTAGCAATCTCCATATCCCATAACTATGTGCCCACATAGGTCTTTAGCTAGTGGATCCACCTAAAAGCTAAAATGAATGTTCTACCTTTGGCAAGTAGGACACCTCTTTTCGGTGTGGGGGTAGAACACCGGATTCCATATAGCTCACATGGTCTATGTCGGTTAAGGCAATTTCCCTATATGATAAGATTATGAATTATGATAAGAACATGAGTTATGTATTATGGTTCTTCAAGAGGTTCTACTTAGTGTGAGTGGGGGTATTGAACTTCATTCATGCATTTCACAAGTAGACTTTGAGAGTGGGCATGGTATGTTTCTCTTATGATATGATGAGTATGAGTTAAATGTATTCTTTATATGAATTATTAACATGAACTATACTTATGACTTCTTAATGAGCTTTACTTAGTGTGAGTGGGGGTATGGGACTTCACTTATACATTGCACAAGTAGACTTATAAAGGGGTTATGATGTGGTTTCCTTATGTTATGAAGATATATGAAATTATGTATGCATGATATAAATTGTTTCTATGAGTGACTTTACTTATTATAAGATATGAATATGAATGTCTCCTTATCTATGAGTGTTGGCTATGGATAAGGTCAAGGTATGTTATGCATGATCATGGTGGCCTAGAAGTGATACTTAATGTAGATAGGATTATGGGATCCTATCTGTGCATTGCACAAGTAGAGCTTAGGGCTGCTTATGTGATAGTTCAATTATTATGATATGATCTTGGTATGTAATTATGAATGTGAACTATGTCGTGTGAAAATTGGAGCATGCATTATGTTGTGTTGGAGACTATGCTTGTGATTATGATGATATCCTTTATGTTATGATGAATTTTGCATGGTTTGTCTTATGAGCTAGATTCTCCAACTATTTCAAAGATGATGTTCAAAAGTGGCATATAGCATGGTTTTAAATAAAATGTCCCTTTTATGCATGTTTTAAGGATTTTTATGCATGGCTTCCATACCTAGTACATTTTGTTCTAACCCATATTTCTACATTTTCTGTAATTGTAGGATTTGAGGATATCAGATTCTACCCTCGTGGCTAGGACTATAGTAGATCAAGAAGAAGAAGAGTTGTGAGTCCTTATTGTATTAAAGGCTTGACCATATGTCCTTTATGATTTAGACTTTTTGTAATGGCCGTGTCCCTAAGATTGTATTCAAAAGTTTTAATTCAAATGTTATAGATGGTTTGAGACATAATGTTATAGGCTCTCTCTCATTTTATAAAATACTTTGATTCTAAAGAAAAGTTTAATTCTGCACTATTTTTCCCTATGTTCTTATGTCATGATATGCTAAGGGCTTGTACGAGACCCCTTCGGGGTTAAGTACGCCGGGTTACATCTAGGGGGTACCCCTGGGTCGTGACAAACTTGTTATCAGAGCATAAGGTTTTGAGATGGTTATAGGATGTCTCAACCACATCTAGTAGAGTCTTATTCATAAATGTTAATCGCGCCATCTTTATTAATATGAGGCTATTAGATGTTAGGAAAACTTCACTTTTTCATTCTCTAAGTCGTGCCCTAGAGTTTAGTTTTATTAAGCCTTTCTTCTAATGTGTGCCCTATGGTTTTTAGGATATGACTACTTCAAGGGCTCGTGTTGAAAGGAATGTGGAAGACAATGTGGAGCAAGAGGTTCCCCTCCAAGCTCCTACCCAAGATCTAATTGTCCTTATAGTGGAATATATGTCTAATGAGAAGATTTGGTATGGTTTTCAATTGATGACCCAAGTAGGGATAAAGATTCCATAATTCTATGGGTCAAAGATGGATGAAGATCCTATAGAGTTTATAGATAAGGTCTATAGGGTGTTGAACCTTGTAGGAGTAACTCTGGTAGAGAAGGCGGAATGGGCCGCTTACCAATTGAAGGATGTTGCTATAATGTGGTTTAGTCAATGGAAAGGAGTGAGGCCGGTAGAAGTGGGCCCCATGGAATGGGAAAGATTTAAGAATGGGTTCATTGATAGGTTTTGCCCTTTAAAAATGAGAGAGGCAAAGATATTTGAGTTTATTAACCTTCGCCAAGGTAGGATGAGTGTTAAGGAGTATGCTCGATTGTTCACTAAGTTGTCAAGATATTCTCCATCCATAGTGGCCAACCTAGGATGAAGATGAGTAAGTTTGTGTCGGGTGTATCCGACTTGATAGCAAAAGAATGTAGTATGGCTATGCTTAAGAATGATATGAATATTGATTGTCTTGTGATCCATGCACAATGGTTTGAAAGGGAGAAACTTGAAGAGAGGTCTAGAGGAACAAAGAGGTATAGGATTGGTGATGATAATTCTTCTCAAGAAAGATTTTTGGGGCCAAGCTCTTCCAAGGTTTCCCCAAAGTGTGGCCAAAAGAGGGTGTCTAACCCTAAGCCTAAAACAGGAAGCAATAGTGAATTGGTGTTATTTAAGCCTACTTACAAAATATGTGGAAGGAAGCATTATGGTAGGTGTTTAACCGGTATGGAAGGTTGTTATGGTTGTGGTGAAAGTGACCACAAGATAAGAGATTGCCCGATACTTAAGGTTAGGGGAAGAGAGAGGAAGAAAATTAGGTCCGATGCTCTACAAACTAGAGGTGAAAAAGAGTGTCCTGCTAATGTTGCTTCCGATATGTGTTTCATGCTTACTTCTATTCCGGTAGTACTTGTCTTTTATGACTTGATGAATTGGACATAATGAGATTCTATTTTGTTCTTAGTATACATGGGTTTAATTATGGTTATATGTGTTTGTTGGTAGAACCCAACTTAGCCATTATGAGCTTTATGACGTGTTGGAGGATTTGATGAATAGTGGTGTTTAAGTGATGCCTAAAGATGTTGAGAAACTAGATTCCTTAAAAAGAGGGTAGGAGTGTAATTCACCTTAGTTTAGAATCATCTTGTATGATGAGTGTGAAGGTTTAATGGTGACTTGCTCTGACCTTAGAATTGAAAGAAGTGATGCTTAAAAGAGTTTATATAGGCTTGCTCCCAAGGGGGAGATAATGTGCTTAGATAGCAAGGTCATTGGGTATCCTTGATGTTCATGGTTTAGGTTGACTTGAATTTTCACCTTGAGTGGTGTTGGTAGGGTTGTTTATGAGCAAGAGTTGCTTAATGAGAACCTTCCTAGTTTATAAGTACCGGTTGGGATCTTAAACCGGCAAGTTAAGAAATAGAATGGTAAGGAAGTTCCATCCATGAAAAATGTTGAGTGGTGTCCTATTAAGTGTTTTAGTAAAGAATGCTACTAGAGTTGACAAAGGATCTCTTCCGGATGAAGGCACCGATATGTTGATAGTTCCTTATGATTGTGAATGTCTTGTTAAGGTCCCTGTGTTATTTTTTTTCATGTTAGCCTTAGTATGGGTTTACTCCCAAGGGGGAGATGGTATGTTGAATGGAAAGGTTGTTGAGAGTTCCGATATACTTATCTCTTTCCTTCTATTCCTATTCAAGCTTGAGACCAAGAGTTCCTTGTAGCTTGTTTCATGTTTTGGAGTCATGTGTGATTATGTGTTTCCATGGTCTCCTTATGTTATGCATGTTCTTGATGAATTTATGTTTAAATCAGAAAATGAGTTTTTTATGAATTATGTTCCTCATGTTGATGCACATTTAGTATGAGTTGCCTATAGACTTCATGAGATGATATGACAGACATGCTTAGTTATGTTTTTGATGAAATGGCATGTTGGCTCCATATTGTTGTGTTGAGCTTGCTTTGAGATGGAGAAGGTAGTTCCTCCCATGTTTATGTGAATTGACGAGTTTCATGCATATTGAGTTGGTAGATGTAGTTCTTACTTCCTTTCATTGCATTGACCATGTTTTGAGATGGAGTTGAAGTTTCCTCCTTTCGAATAAGTGCATAAAGTGAATAGTGCGTTTGTAAGTTTTGCACATTTTGATGTTTCATGCATGATGGTCTGCTAGTCTAGAGTTTCTAACTTAGTTTGGTGTCTAGATCATCATTTGAGAATGAATGTTCCCAAGGGGGAGATAATGTAACACCCCGAAAATCTAATGACCTAAGCTAGAGCCTAACATGTAAACTAGTAGCCTTAATAGGGTTAAACGTAAATATAAGAGTCGTAAAATAACCTCCCCTACTTAGTACTAATGTTTTAGGACATAAACGTCAAGGCATGACCCCCGAGTACCCCCCAAGGGTCCTTGAGAAAGATCCAAAAGAAGCCCCAAAAAGCTATCAAAAACAGCAGGACCTATGGATGGGTACCCACGAACCGTGGGTGGACCCATGCCCCGTAGGTGGGGGTCGTGGGTCGAGGCTTGGCCTCCCCTGGTCCTCCCACTCTCTGAAGCAAACGAAGGATTACCAGCATGAGGTGTGACCCCACCCATGGTCCATGTGTGGGGGTTTCGTGAGTCACACCTGAAGCTGGCCTAGGTTCGGCCAAGTAAGGGGTAGGTTAGTAAATTCCTAATTAATTAGTTAGTGTTAGGGGACGGTTTTTTTATGGTTTTATTATACATATTTAGGGCTTTTAGGATTATTAACTACCCTTACAACTCATTAGTTCCTCGAACTCAAAAATTAGAAACTACCTCCCCTCTACAGAAATTCTCTCTCTAAGACTCCATTGAAGAGCAAGAACAAGGTCAAGCTAGGGGTTCAAGAAGCAGCCTTTCTTCTTCAATTTCGTGTGGAATCTTCATAAGGTATGGAATTTTTCATCCTTGGGTAGCTATCACCTAAGGAGTCCCTTCAAAAGCTTTTATCTCAAATATATAAATCTCCAAAAGCTAGGGTTTCAACTCAACCCCATGGATTCCTTTCAAAGTTGCTTCTAAAGGTTGAATTATGTTTGTTTATGATTGTATGACTGATTTTATATGATTTCAACTTGAATTCCTCAAGAATCCATGAGTTCCCCAATCCTAGCTATGATCCTTATTTACATTAAAAATGTTGTTGCAAGTTGGTCCAATTGATTGGATGCGAGTAGATTATGATGTGATTGAATGATTTTAGTATGATTCTATATGTATACTTGATTAACCTAAGATTATAGGGTGAAATTGATGTGGCCTAGGGTTATGTCATGAAAGAGGCAAATTGACGGTTTAGATGTGACCTTCTAAGATTGATGAACTTCTTGATGAATTGCCTTAGATTAGATCACCTAGACATGAATTGCTTATCAGAAAATCTTGTAGACATGAACTAACTTGATTAGGTCTTACATGATGAATCATGGTTGAAGTAGTATTGAGATTTCGTTTACTTGATGCTATATGTCTATGATTGAGTAAGAATGAAGCATGTGGTTAGTTTACCTTGAGAGTTAGGTTTACATATTGACCATGTGAGGTGTTGCTTTAGAGTAATGCTCATAATATGAAGATGACTCCTAGGGTGTTAATGGTAAAAGCTAATATGAATAAGTTAAGGATCTTAAAGCTTAAAGAAGAAAGCTATTATGTATGTCAAATTGTATATGGCATTATTGTGAAAGGACTTCATCCACATGATCTATAATATGAGTATATGAGTGTATACATGGAATGAATATTTTAATTGAGTTATGACTATATCTATGTATCATGTGGTGAATGCTACATGTGTTGACTTAACATGATCCTTGAATGCAAGTTACGAGGGGTATGAATGATTATGATGTTATGTGCATGTTTTATGAACAACTAGAAAGTGAAGTGTCTATGATGATAATGTTGTTGTTATGTCATTGAAAGGACAATCACACCCCCCATGCATGGACATGACTATCATATGACCAAGGTGTTATTGAAAGGCTAATTCTCATATGCACCCTCACACATGACTATGCATGAATTATGTATTATGATAAGTTCATTGTGTGGATTGAAAGTCTATTCTCATGAACACACTATGAATATGATGTGACAGGTTTACTCACATATTGATGATTCTAAGGTTGAAAGGACATTCTCACCTAATGAATCTATGAGCTATTATGATACTATGTTGGTTTGAGTGCCTAGTGCATTCTTTCATGAACATGAACTTAAGTAAAGACTTAATATGAATTTAAAGGGAATTATGCTTAGCACCGAGTGGATATGAGTATGAGATGGGTTCCTTCACGCTAGTAGTTGGGTTTCCAATATGGTTATCTCATAAGATGGAAGCCCCTACGTTAGTAGTTAGAAGTTTTAGTAGCAATCTCCATATCCCATAACTATGTGCCCACATAGGTCTTTAGCTAGTGGATCCACCTAAAAGCTAAAATGAATGTTCTACCTTTGGCAAGTAGGACACCTCTTTTCGGTGTGGGGGTAGAACACCGGATTCCATATAGCTCACATGGTCTATGTCGGTTAAGGCAATTTCCCTATATGATAAGATTATGAATTATGATAAGAACATGAGTTATGTATTATGGTTCTTCAAGAGGTTCTACTTAGTGTGAGTGCGGGTATTGAACTTC
The DNA here is from genome assembly GCA_029582685.1 of Solanum piurae. Taxonomy (NCBI): domain Eukaryota; kingdom Viridiplantae; phylum Streptophyta; class Magnoliopsida; order Solanales; family Solanaceae; genus Solanum; species Solanum piurae. The sequence goes on from JAJOOO010002735.1 coordinate 21,165, forward strand.
ATTCATGCATATCACAAGTAGACTTTGAGAGTGGGCATGGTATGTTTCTCTTATGATATGATGAGTATGAGTTAAATGTATTCTTTATATGAATTATTAACATGAACTATACTTATGACTTCTTAATGAGCTTTACTT